>LR750263.1:438158-527859 GCA_902729485.2 Mus minutoides
TGGCTTGCTCAGCCTGCTCTCTTATAGAACCCAAGACTGCCAGCCCAGAGATGGTCCCACCCACAAGGGGCCCTTGATCACTAATTGAGAAAATGCCTCACAGCTAGATCTCATGGAGGCATTTCCCCAACTGAAACTCCTTTTTCTGTGATAATTCCAGCTGTGTCAAGTTGACACAAACCTAGCCAGTACAATGTGTGTGTGTATATATACATATATAATTTAAATTTGTATATATATTTTATTTGAATGTGTATGAAGTATATATGTATACATACAAATATAGTAAGTTTTTTTGTTGTTGTCTTTTTGAGACAGGGTTTCTCTGAGTAGCCCTGGCTGTCCTGGAACTCACGTTGTAGACCAGGTTGGCCTCGAACTCAGAAATCCCCCTGCCTCTAGATTTTTAAATTTAAAAAGAATGAAATCTGAAACCCTCCTGGACTTAAACATTTCAGACAAGGGACACTCAACCCATAACTCCCTCTAGTGTTTCATGGGCAGGCGTCATTCTACATGAATGCTATATATTCCTGTCAAGGCACAACAACCTCATGAGGTAAATTCTAGTGTTTTCTTATTCTACACATATAGGGGAAAAGTTACAGAGAGGACAGGTGACTAACTCATCCAGATCACACAGCTACTGCTATAATCCTGGAGCTGGAGCCACGAATGGCACACTTGCACTCTGATGTCCCTATTCTTCCCACCTAATGGGGACTCTGAGTCTCTAAAGGAGCAAGTTTGCTTCATATTGTGCTTCCACCACTGTGAATGCTTAATACACGTACATTAGTTACTTTTTTTTATTCTTACAAAATATCTGATGGAAACAACCTCAAAGGGGGAGGTTTTATTTTGACTCATTGTTTTCAAAAAGGTGTGAGCCCACCGTAGATGGAAAGTCATGTAGCAGGAGTATGTGGTAGAGGCTTCCCACTGTGGCCTGACAAAGTACCACAGGCTGGGCCAGCGGTGATTATAACCTCCGAAGGCCCTAGTGATCCAGTTCCACGTCGAAAAAGATCCATGGCCTTCAAAATTGTACTATAAGCTGGAATCCAAGTGCTCTAACCATGAGCCCGTGGGGGACATTTCAGATTAAAACCATAATGACATGCTGGATGTGTGAGGAAGGACAGAAGAAAGAGTTCAGAAGAGGAGCTTCAGAATGAGCCACACGCACTGGTCCTATGGAAATGATGGCCAAGACCCATGAGACAGACTGCTGCTTTCCAACAGAGAGAAGAGCTCACAGAACATTCTTTGGCAACTATTTCTGTGGCCTGAGATTTCCTACTAGCCCCTCAGAAGGAGAAAGATCCTTGTCACTAGGGGCTCATTGTCCAATCCTCCCACCCAGAGCCTGTGCACCATTTTAGTAGAAGGTTAAAGGAACAATTTTAGGTTTAGAGCAGAGTTGGTAGAAATGGTCCTTCCACTGGGTCATTTCCCAATTATGTAGTATTTTTCAATGTTTGTATGGAAATGTTTACATCTAGTTATTGAAGATTATGCTGAAAGCCAGACCAAGGTGTGCAGAGGTCATGAACACAGCTGACCAGTTCTTCCTCCGGGCTTCAGAATAGCTATGATGCCTAATTAACTTAAGCACCGTGTTTCTCAGTCTCTCCTTCTTCAGCAAGGTTTGCCACTATGCAGGGCCTTGTTAGTCCTTCCCATTTTAGTATGAATGGCAAAACATGAGGCCTGAAAAGTCAGATTATCTGTGATAGCATTAACATTTTATCACTTACTTGTGACATTTGGCAAGTTACCCAGCCTCTCCAAGCCTGTTTTCTTATTTCTTAAATAGAAATAATTTTTTTTTTGGATTTTTTTTTTTTTTCGAGACAGGGTTTCTCTGTATAGCCCTGGCTGTCCTGGAACTCACTTTGTAGACCAGGCTGGACTCGAACTCAGAACAAACTCGCTGGGCAGTGGTGGTGCATGCCTTTAATCCCAGCACTTGGGAGGCAGAGGCAGGTGGACTTCTTTGTTCGACATAAAAACAGTAAAGCTGGGTTTGGGGCACAGTGCACTGGGAGAATGAGGCTTAGAATGTCCAAGGTCCTGAGCTCCCTTATGTTTACAATGAGGCAAATCTGGGCCAGGGATAGTCAGGCGTTCAAAGAGAAAACAAGTGGGAAAGGATGGAAGCGTCTGAAAGAGACTGGAAGCTTTGTGTTTCCTCTCTGAATCATTTACTTCTCCACCTAGTTACCCTTTACGTTTGCAAGGTCCTGTCTTTCCCATTTGAAATGCGGTTGGCCAGCAGCTGAAGATGCTGAACACTAGGTACAAAACCCAAGGTTCCATTCTCAATAGAAAAAAAAAAAAAAAAAAAAAAGGCTAGTCACTCAGGCTCCAACAGAGCAGGTTGTGACTCACAGGGCTGCAGTGGCCAAGAACAGTGTTGCATCATCATAGCGTAATCATAAAGACCTCTGCCTTTACTGTCTGTTGCAGTCTATGCCACATGAAACCATAACCAAGTTCTTCCATCTGTAAGCCAGTTAAAACAGCCAAGTTAACAGTGAAAGAGCTGAAAACAGAAGAAGGACAAAGAGAACAACAGCTGATCAGGATTCCTCTTCCAGAGCCAACCGTGAGGTTAGGTTTAAGTTGAGGCCAGAGTTGATGGTTTCCTGATTTAAAAAAAACTACAATTCCCAGCTTCCCTTGCAGCCAAGCAAGTCCACATGAAAGGGAGGAGGGACTATGGGAGGAAACAGTGCTACAGTCATTTTCACTCCTAAAAAGGGTCACAACCAACTTACCCCCAAGCCCAGGCATTCTCAACCACTCCCGTGGGTGCGATTATGCCCTTCGCATAAGTATCAACCAATGAACACGATCTCACCCGTCTAAAGTCAGATGCCTCTCTTTTTCTGCTTTCCATCTCTTTTAAGCTGCCCTAGAAACCTAACTAGTCATGCATATCTAAGCACTCCTGGTGCGTTCCTGCCCACCAGTAATCAACCTTGTTTCAGCTCCATTTTCCTGAAAAGTGGCCTGACAAGTTGTAAATCTTGAAGAACTTTCCCTTCTCCTTGTCTCAGGCTTTAAGCTTTCTCTTCTCCCTGGGGACTTGCAGTTTCTTCAGATACATTATTTTAATAGTAGCCAAATTGAAGGAAATAGAGTTGTCTCTTTAGAACAGGCTAGTTACTTCTGACCAAACATCACTGACCAGAAGTGGTAATTAATACTGGGAAACCTCTGGCACAACCATAGAGAGATGGGAAGAACAGCGATCTCCATTCTAGAGACTTTCTTGGATGGCTGGTGGTCCATAAAATAGCTGATATGTTTAGAGACTATGTCAGGAATAATGGCAAAGAGTAGCGGTGGTGGTGGTATTTTTGCATATTTGTTTACTTTAGTGACGTATAAATAATATATAATAATATTCCCTTGGTACAAGTCAAGATCCTATTTAATAATTTTTTGTAAGTTACCAAGTCGAAAAACTTGGTGGTAGAGCGGTTATTAGTCTTCTTGATGCTAACCATCAAACATTGATAGCAGCAGGATTTACCAAGCCAAGACCAAAGGGCAACACTGGCATCACAGCTTTGTAGCTGGTATCGCTGTGAAGCCAGTGTACTGAGACCAGCATGGCCATGGAAGGGACAGTAAGACACCGTTTCCTGCCCCTGGAACAGAGCCAGCAGGGTGGGGGGGCCTCCACATGAGTGTCATTGACTGCTGTGGGCATAAGGCTTGTTTGTATAATAATAAACATATTTTCTCATTCTTCCCAGAAATGTCCTCCCTGATATTGTTAATGACCCCATGATAATCAGAGACAGAGTGAGTCTAGGAAGGTATGGTTAATGTCTTTAGCAAAATGGTAAGTGCTGGGACCTACAGGACAGTCCTTTAAGGTTGTGGAAAAGAACTCTAAAAACACGAGTTAAAAAAAAAATTTCTCAACTATGCAAAAAATATAAGGATGCAATATGACTTGTATAAGGAGCTTCACAGAACTAAAGGAACAGAGGTAGCTAGCTTTTCAGAAAGATACAAAGACAGGCAGATACAAATGCAGGCAGATTCTTGAGTTCAAGGTCAGCCTGGGACCAAGTTAGGTACAGGAGTGATCAGAATGGTAATTCCAGGGTGGAGTCCCACTCAGCTATCTTATTGTGCTATGCTTGCTGTCTCTTCCTAACAATCAAGGGACTAAAGTCATAGAATGCTGATTTGTGGGAAGCTTAAGAGGGAACCTGGAATAAATAACTGTAAATTTAAAAAACTGGCCTTTTGTTCTGCATGAGATGAGCTAGCAGAAAGTGATAGCACTTACGTTTTTTTTTTTTTTAGAATTTTTCTCTAGCAAGAGCTGAGCTGTCTGGAGATTTCTGGAGAGTGAACAGATCTTCTAGAATGTTTTTAACAGGACTTTTGATTTGGTCAGAAAAATCTATGGAGAGAAACACAGCTGTTTTAGAATTTTTTTCTAATAGGGTTTCAGACCTTGGTCTCCGGAACCCAGACCTAGCCCAGGCTGGTCCTTGGCACAGTGTTCATAAATTGGAACCTGCCATCAAGATTGCACAGTGTTCCAGGCAGTGGTGGAGCAGGCCTTTAAGTCCAGCACTTGGGAGGCAGAGGTAGATGGATTTCTGAGTTCGAGACCAGCCTGGTCTACAGAGTGAGTTCCAGGACAGTCAGGGCTACACAGAGAAACCCTGTCTTGAAAAGCAAAACAAACAAAGAAAAGCAAAGAAAAGAAAAGAAAAGAAAAGAAAAGAAAAGAAAAAAGATTGCACAGTGCATGTGATTCCTGACACTGTGCAAAAGGAAGAGACAAAAAGAGGAGCAACTTTTGATGCTTAGGAACTCAGAGGATAGCTCCATGGCTAAGGCAGCTTATAAAGGAGGCTTGCTCACAGATTCTGAGGGTGTGAATCTATCATGAGCATTGCAGGGAATGGAGCGGCAGGCAGGCAGACAGACAGATACGACTCTGGAACAGTAGCCGAGAGCTTACATCCTAATTCCCAGGCAGCAGGCAGAAAATTTGAGATGAGGCCTGGGTTTTGAAACATTAAATTCCACTCCCAGTGACATACCGTATCCTTCAATAAGACCACACCTCCCAGTCCTTCCTAAACTTCACAAACTGGGAAGGAAACCTTCAAATAGATGAGCTTATGGAGAGCATTCTTATTCAAAGTCCTGCTCCTAAGTTATAGGTTTCTGATACGGATCAGATGAGAAAATGAACGTACTTCCCTCCGTCCTGTGTATCAATCAGTGCCAACTTATCGTTGCTTACTTTATAAATGTGTGTGAATTGTAGCAAAGTCTTTAAATATGTGGTTGCTAAAGAATATTCTCCCCGAGGTCTGTAAATGCCATATCAGACTGAAGTCAAACCTACGAATACAAAGTTTGACCCAAGTCCTTCCGTGCTGTGAGAGTTGAGGCCAGTTTGCACCAAGGGTCATAGCGCACTGGAACTAGAGAGATCTGGCTGTTTTGTGACTGAAATGCAAACAAATCAAATGATGCCATGTGAGCCAAACCCAGACTTGGATCAAAGTTAATGATATTCATTCATTCATTCATTCATTCATTCATTCACTCACTCACTCACTCACTCACTGCAATGCTTTCTGAATGGTTTCTGCTCTGAGGGGTCAGACTATTTGTAAAGTTCAAATTCCTGGGCTAAAAATTCAAGTTGAGATTAGGCAAGGATAATAATGTAGAACCTGCTACCAGCCTGCAGAGGGAGCTCAGAGCCAGACAGAATCTCCGCTAACCCACCTGGCTTGCAAATAGCCCGTACAGGACGGGCCTGGTCTCTTGCCAACAAGTGCGCCTTTTATTTAGGAATCATCATGAAAAACTCAGCACCTAGGAGAAATGAAAGCGAAACCTACAGCCCTTGGAGGGACCTGTGTTACCCAGCTGCTGCTGCTGAACTTCGTTGGTTAGTTGGGAATGGACACATCTGCTTCGCTCTGCAGAATTAGGAACAGACTAAAGTCTGACTTCATTATAAATAAATTATAGAGACTAGTTAAGTACAATGGCCTAATAGGTCAATGCAGAGCATGAGGTTTGGCTTCTGTGTATCCAGGGTTCCCTGAGATTCTGGTGCTTTGGTTCCGGAAGTCTCTGAGGTCATTGTGGATTTGGGGTTATGATTCTGGGGTCCCAGTGATCACTGCAGGACCTGGAGTTGTACAGCTGTACACCCACAGGTTGCTTTAGGCCAGCGACAGAACTCCTAATAGTAAACAAACATCACTGGGTCTGAAATTTGTTATTTTACCTCTAGTAGGTTCATAGAATCCAGAGGTGACCAAGGACATAGACTTGGAAGAACATGGTTTCAAAACAAATCCACTTCAACAGAAGCATAAAACATGATAAAGCAACACAAAAAATATACTACAACCCATGATCTATCACTCACTGATGAACTCCCTTTAAGAGAACACAAACTTACAGAGAAAGCTGAAATGTCTGAAAAAGAATTTAGAGTCTTACTGTTTAAAAAAACTCCAATCACATAAAAGATTCAAAGATGCAGAAACTAAAATCTATCAAAACCTTGGTGTGTCTGAAGAAGGTGACAGTGTACACACATACATAAAATAAATAAATAAATCATAAAGAAAAAAATCTGAGTAATATCAAATAAATATCATAACAACCTAATTACATACCTCAATTCTCTTGAAAAACGTTAAGTAGCCGATCAGGAACACAGTAGATAGCAGAAAGCAATAAAGATTAAGGAAGAAATTAAAAAGATGGGTATTAAAAAGAACAATAGACAAAATCACCTAAAGAGTTGGTTCTTTAAAAAATTTAATAAGATTTAAAAACCACATAGTCATTCAATTGGTATGGAAAAGACATCTGAGTAGGTCCAACATGCCCTTTTGATAAAAGTTCTGGAGACTTATACCTCAAATAATAAAGGCTACACAAAACAAACCTCTAGGCAACAGTAGATAAGATGGACAGAGAGAGAGAGAGAGAGAGAGAGAGAGCATTTCCTCTAAAATCACAAACTAGACAAGGATGCCCACTCTCTTTCATTTGATATGGCACTAAAAGTCTTCACTATAACAATTAAACAAGAGAAAAACATGAAAGGGGTATAAATAGAGGAAGATGTCAAATGATTTGTTTTTAAACAACATGATTCTTTATGTAAAAAAACCCTAATAAGATTACTAAGAATCTCTTTGACCTAATAAACACTGTAAAGTTGCAGTATTTAAAAAAAATTAAAGTTTTAAAAAGGTACTATTTTTTTGTACTAATAGTGTACTCTCAGAGAGATAAAACATATAAAAAAATTTTATTCAAAATAACTCCAAAAAATTGTTTAGAAATATATCTAACCAAAGAAGTAAAACAAAATGAAATCTATATAACAAAAGAAGTGAAAATTTTACATAATGAAAGCATCAATGTCGAGAAAGGAAATCACAAAAGCTCCTGGATTGGCAAAAATTAATGTCCATATTACTAAAATTTATTTCATCAAATCCAGATTTGATGCAAAACTTAAAATTCTGATATTATATTTCTTAAGTGCACTTCTGCCTTAGTTAGGGTTTTACTGTTAACAGACACCATGACCAAGGCAACTCTTATAAGGACATTTAATTGGAGCTGGCTAACAGGTTCAAAGGTTCAGTCTGTTTATCTAGGAGGAAACATGGCAGCAACCAGGCAGGCATGGTACAGGAGGAGCTGAGAGTTCTATATCTTCATCTGAAGGTTGCTAGCAAAATACTGGCTTCCAGGCAGCTAGGATGAAGGGTCTTAAAACCCATACCAATAGTGACACACCTACTCCCATAAGGCCACACCCACTTCAATAGGGCCACACCTCTAATAGTGCCACTCCCTGGGCCGAGCATATACAAGCCATCACAATAGGCTTAGAAAAATAATACAAGAATTCATATGGTATCACAAAAGACCACAAACAACCAACATAAAGTGAGTAAGAACACTGCAGGCGGTGTTTCAATACCCACCTGCTACATCCACTCCAGTAGTGACTTGCTTGACAGGTTTAGAAACCTGGAAGCAATCCCAAGGTGACAAGTTTCACGGAAACTTAGTCTCCTGGAACTGTGGCATCCCATAGCACATATGCTCGAATTTTGTCCTTGGGAATGGATCTGTGTGCTTTCTTTCAGTATTGTTTTGTGATAGGTGCTTCCAAGCAATGACTTGCCAAATACCTAAGCAAAATCAAACTGCTTCCTGGCCTTCATCAACGCCCCAGATAGTCCTTGAGCCGATCCTGGGCTTGGAATTCAGTAAGAATGTTGCCTATTCAGTGACATTCAGAATTGCCTCTAGTATTGTGAGAGATAGAAAGAAATCAGGCATTACTATCTACTACATAGACTTAGAAATCTCAGGGCAAGCTTAGCAATGTAAGTTTAGGATTCTTATTATAGTTATGTATGGCAGACTACATAACTTATTAATAGAAAAGTCCCCCCACACTATCACTTAGAATAAAAGCCAAGTCTCTCCCATATACAGGAATTTACAATGGTTTAGGAAGTAGATCGTGCTGTGGTTTTAGAGTATTGCATTATTCATGAGGTTAGCTAGAGCAGAACTCCCTAATTAGAACCATGACTTGGGCGTGAAAGCCCTTGCCCCAGGAATGTAAAGACCTCACACCTAGCTTCTAAGAATATAGCTGACCTAAGATAGAGCTGACTTTGTCTCAATTGTTTTATTGCTCAGTTCCTGCCAGTCTTTGTGTTTGCATTCCTCTGTTCTGTGTAAGAGTCATTAAACATCTGGTAACCTCATTGTACCTTGCCTGTTTGTCACCTAACTTCCCTATTTTCTTCTGTATAAAAAGTTTGATGCTCAATTTGACATTACATTCAGCACATTCCCTTGTGTCCTGTCTGTTTATCACCCCATTTTCACCGACTCCATGCACACATTCCATGCATGCTGGAACCCTGATTCCCTCGGATTGACACCCACCATCAGATTATACAATAGAACTATAATGATAATAAAGACAGCCTTGTGCTGGCATAAAAACAGACAGACCAATGGAGTGGAATAGAATACCCAGAAATAGAAAACAAAGCTATGCCTACCTAAGTTTTTACAAAGGAAGTAAAAACAAACAAACAAAAATATTCACTGAGGGTGGGGGTGGGAATGGGAAGCCTATCCAACAAATGGTGCAGGCAAAATTGGATTTCTGCTGCAGAAAAATGAAATTAGATTTTTATATATTTCACACTGCAGAAAACATAAATTCAAAATAGATCAAAGATTTTAATATAAAACATGAAACACTGAAACTTCTAGCAGAAAAAAAAATAGAGTACCCTTCAGAATACTGAGGTAGGCAAGAATGTTCTGAATAGAACGCTAACAGCATGGGAACCATCCCCCTGGTATCACCAGATGAGACTACATGAAAATGGGTTCTATAGAGCAAAGGAAACAACCAGTGGAGCAGACAGTCTGGGAGAAAAGCCTTACCTGCTGCACTTTGAACAATTGCTAAATACCAGAATTTACAAAGAACTGCAGAAAAATACCAAGCAAACAAAAACTGGCAATCAACAAGTGGGTAAACGCACTGAATAGACACTTTATAAGAAAGACACACAAATGGCCAATAACGATTTAATAAAAGTGTTCAATGTCTTGACCATCAAGTACATGCAATTAGCCTGGTCGGAGTGGCTACCATTAATTTGCAGCAATATTGGAGAGGAAGTAGAGAAAGGAACCCTCATTCACTGTTGGTGGGGGTGGAAGTGACAACAACCGTTGTGGAAATCAGTTTGGAAATTTCTCCAAAACTTAAAAATAGAACGGCCATTTGACCCACATGCATTTCACTGCTTGGCATAAATCCAGGAAACTCCAACCCTACCATAGAGGTTTTCAAGCCCTCTGTGTATATTATTGCTTTATTTCTTATAGCAAAGAATTAGAAACACCCTGTCTGACAACAGATGAGTGGATAATAAAATAATATATATTGAAATATATTAAATAAAAATAATACATTATGAAGGAAAAAAAAATACTATTCAGCTCTAAAGATCACAAAATTTGAAGAAAAATGGATACCCTTAGACTGTATATTAGGTGAGATCATACAGCCTTAGAAAGAACTGCATGTTCTCTTTCATATGTGGAATCTAGCCCATAATATATGGAAACAAATGTGTATCGTACAGAAAACAGACTAAGGTTAACTACTGAGGAATGAGGAAGGACTGAATGCAAGTAATGGACACAAATTAAATTGTTTTCTAGTTCTAAATCTGATGTGGACATCTTGTTTGCCTACTACCCATTCACACATTGTATAAACGATCATATTTAAGGTTATACTTGAAGATGTCGAAAGTAGACTTACCGATGACATACATCTTTTGGATAACCCATACCGATTAAAAATACACAACTAAAGTAAGCGTTGAAAAAAGATTATTTTTCCACAAAGGGACACCTGAGGGACCTTCACGAAGTCTCTGTGTGTGTGGTCTAGGGCCCACCTTTAGAAACATGTTGTCATACAAGACAGTTTATCACAGCGCTATTTATAGCAAGGCAGTTTTCCGGTCTTGGCCACTAGCCAGGCTTCCTCTTGCACTGTGTGATGCTGGCTCAGAAGCCTCTGAAATGGCTTCCGCACCAGGGAGAAGTCTTCCTAAGTCTCCAGACTGGGCCCTGTAAGGGCAGTCTGAACCTGCCCCACTGTGGATGCTCATTGCTGTGTGTAGACCCAGGAAAACATGACGAATGGCCTCCCACAGATCCATCCCTGCCAGGACCTAGCAGTATTTTGATGATGGATTATGATCTTGCTGCTGTGTGGCACTTACTCCAAAAAGGTACTCTATTAGTTGTCTGTTGCAACTGTGAACAAAATAACCACAGCCTTAACTGGCATTTTTTTGTATAGTTCTGTCAATGACTGGTTATTGACAGAACTGTCATTTATAGGGGGATCTTCAGTTCTTATGGTTTCTTCTTCCTCAAAACACATCACTACAGTTTCTTTCCATGACCTGACTTAGAGTGACAACTTGTGCCTTGGCAAGTCTGGTTCAGCCATTGATCTGGGAAAAGACAATTGAAAGCGCCAAATTAATAGTGCAAAGGAGATTCATTCCATGTGGCCACCTTGGGAAAAGTTGCAGAAAGACCCAATGGCCCCAATTCCAAGAGAGTAAAAAAAATTTTTATTATATATATTCTTTATTTACATTTCAAATGCTATCCCGAAAGTTCTCTATACCCTCCCCCTGCCCTGCTCTCCTACCCACCCACTCCCACTTCTTGGCCCTGGCATTCTCCTGTACTGGGGCATATAAAGTGTGCAAGGCCAAGGTGCCTCTCTTCCCAATGATGGCCAACTAGGCCATCTTCTGCTACATATGCAGCTAGAGACACGAGCTCTGGGGGTACTGGTTAGTTCATACTGTTGTTCCACCTATAGGGTTGCAGACCCCTTCAGCTCCTTGGATGCTTTCTCTAGCTCCTCCATTGGGGGCCCTGTTTTCCAACCTATAGATGACTGTGAGCATCCACTTCTGTATTTCCCAGACACTGGCATAGCTTCACTTGAGACAGCTATATCAGGGTCCTTTCAGTAAAATCTTGCTGGCCTATGCAATAGTGTCTGGGTTTGGTGGCTGATTATGGGGTGGATCCTGGGGTGGGGTAGTCTCTGGATGGTCCATCCTTTCCTCTTAGCTCCAAACTTGTCTCTGTAACTCCTTTCATGGGTATTTTGTTCCCTATTCTAAGGAGGAATGAAGTATCCACACTTTGGTCTTCCTTCTTCTTGATTTTCTTGTGTTTTGCAAATTGTATCTTGGGAATTCTAAGTTTCTGGGCTAATATCCACATCTGGGTTCTTTCTAGCTTCTGACTATTATAAATAAGGCTGCTATGAACATAGTGGAGCATGTTTCCTTATTGCCAGTTGGAACATCTTCTGGGTATATGCCCAGGAGAGGTATTGCTGGATCTTCCAGTAGTACTATGTTCAATTTTCTGACGAACCGCCAGACTGATTTCCAGAGTGGTTGTACAAGCTTGCAATCCCACCAGCAATGGAGGAGTGTTCCTCTTTTCTCCACATCCTTGCCAGCATCTGCTGTCACCTGAATTTTTGACAAGAGAGTAAAATTTACACGGAATGCAGAAAGCAGGCACACTGAGCAGTCTGGACAAGATGTGGTTACCTGACCACTACTATCTCAGCTCTAGCCTTTCCTTCTAGGTCCTTGCCAGGTCATCAATCTTTCTCCCAGAGACAAGTCCCTCCTCTAGCTCTAGTTCATCCCCTACGAGTTCCCAGGGCTTCCGACTTTTCTTCCTGCAGCAGGAGACCTTGGTAAACTCTAATTTCTTTGAGTCTACAGTTTAGAGAGCCTCAAAGACAGGCTGTCAAGCAGGCTGGTTTCCTTCCAGCTTGGGACCTTCTCTTCTATCTTGCCCTCCTTGTCCTCTCCATCTTTCGCTTCTCCCACCTCCTCTTCTCCACCCTGCATTTTCTTCCTCTTCCTTTCCCTACCTGCTCCCCTTCCCTCCTTTTCCCTTTTCTTTCCTCTTCTTCCCTCCACCTCCTTTCCTGCTCTTCTCCCAGCCCACTCCCCATTCCGGGATGCAACAGCTACCATCTCAGAAGAACCTTTCTAATTACTCTGAACCTACTTGGTAAATCCAGGTTCAGCCTGATCACGTTTTCAGCTCTTGCCATGAGAGATGCCAGCCAGAGACTTAAGAGACTTGGATATGAACACACCAAGCATTCTACTGCAGTTGCCAATACCCAAAGACTAAAGCCAAAAAACAGCAGCCATGAGTGATGGTGGCTGTGGAGGAGCAGACTCCTCCCTCTTGTGATTGCTTTGAAGACTGAGTGGTGAGCTCAAGTACTGCAAAGGGTGAGTGAGCAGACTGCAGAAGCAACACAGCTTCTGGGACAGACCCAGTTTAGGGCTGTAGACATCCTGGCACCTTCCCTGCCTGAGGAGAGGTGTCCGCCCGGGAGGACTGCCTGCCAGAGCTTGTGAGGGAGCCATCTTGGGTCCCAGGTCCCTCAGAGACCAGTCTGCGCAGGTGAGAGTGCGGACTGCAAAAGCAACACAGCTTCTGGGACAGAACCAGCTTCAGGCTCCAGACATCTGGGCACCTTCCCCACCAGAGGAGAGGTGTCCGCCCCGGAGGACTCTGCCTGCAGAAGCAGGTGAAGGAGCCATCTTGGGTCCTGGATCCCTCAGAGACTAGTGTGTGCAGGTCAATTCTCAGACTGCAAAGGGTGGGTGAGCAGACTGCAAAAGCAACACAGCTTCTGGGACAGACCCAGTTTTGGGCCCTAAATTTCCGGGCACCTTCCCTGCCTGAGAGGTGTCTGCCCAGGAGGGCTTTGCCTGCCGGAGTAAGTGAGGGAGAGATCTTGGGTCCCAGGTCCCTCAGAGACCAGTCTGTGCAGGTGAGAGTGCAGACTGCAGAAGCAACACAGCTTCTGGGACTGGCAGAAGCAACAGAGTTTCTGGGACAGACCCCGTTTCGGGTTCCAGACATCTGAGTACCTTCCCCACCTGAGAGGTGTCCACCCATGAGGGCTCTGCCTGCAGAAGCAGGTGAGGGAACCATCTTGGGTCC
This sequence comes from Mus minutoides, assembly GCA_902729485.2. Classification (NCBI taxonomy): domain Eukaryota; kingdom Metazoa; phylum Chordata; class Mammalia; order Rodentia; family Muridae; genus Mus; species Mus minutoides. The sequence goes on from LR750263.1 coordinate 451,833, forward strand.
CAGATCCCTCAGAGACCAGTCTGCTCAGGTCAGCTCTCAGACTGTGAAGGGTGAGTGAGCAGACAGCAGAAGCAACATTTCTGGGACAGACCCAATATCAGGCTCCAGACTTCCAGGAAGGAAGAGGGATGTCCTCCTGGGAGGGCTTTGCCTGCCAGAGATCATGAGGGAGCCAACTTGGGTCCTGGGTCCCTCAGAGACCAGTCTGTGCAAGTGAGCATGCAGGCAGCAGAGGCAACACATCTTCTGGGACAGGCCCTGTATCAGGCTTTCATCTTTAGCCAAGAGACAGGTCTGAACACCAGACCTCTGTGCACCTTCCCTGTAAGAGGAGAGCTTGCCTGCAGAGACTACTCTGACCACTGAGACTCAGGAGAGATCAGGACTCCCAAGACTGCTGAAAGAGGCTAACAAAGTCACAGGAGGAACAAGCTCCAACCAGAGACAACTAGAACAACTAACTCCAGAGATTACCAGATGGCCAAAGGCAAAAGTAAGAATCTTAATAACAGAAACCAAGACTACTCATCATCATCAGAACCCAGCACTTCCACCTCAGCCAGTCCTGGATACCCCAACACATCGAAAAAGCAAGACTCAGATTTAAAATCATATCTCATGGTGCTGCTAGAAGACATGAAGAAGGACTGTAATAACTCACTTAAAGAAATACCGGAGAACACTGTTAAAGAGGTAAAAGTTCTTTTTTTTTTTTTTTTTTTTTTTGGTTTTTCGAGACAGGGTTTCTCTGTATAGCCCTGGCTGTCCTGGAACTCACTTTGTAGACCAGGCTGGCCTCGAACTCAGAAATCCGCCTGCCTCTGCCTCCCGAGTGCTGGGATTAAAGGCGTGCGCCACCACACCCGGCTCAAAGAGATAAAAGTTCTTAAAGAGGAAACACAAAAATCCCTTTAAGAACTACAGGAAAACTCAACCAAACAGGTAATGGAATTGAACAAAATCATCCAGGACCTAAAATGGGAAGTAGAAACAATAAAGAAAACCAAAAAGACAACTTTGGATATAGAAACCCTAGGAAAAATCCAGGCGTGGTGGTGCACGCCTTTAATCCCAGCACTTGGGAGGCAGAGGCAGGTGGATTTCTGAGTTCGAGGCCAGTCTTGTCTACAGAGTGAGTTCCAGGACAGCCAGGGCTACACAGAGAAACCCTGTCTCAAAAACAAAACAAAACAAAACAAAACAAAAGAAAACCCTAGGACAGAAATCAGGAACCATAGATGTGAGCATCAGCAAAAGAATACAAGAGATGGAAGAGAGACTCTCAGGTGCAGAAGATTCAATAGAGAACTTGGTCACAACAAAGAAAATGCAAAATGCAAAAAGTTCCTAATTCAAAACATCCAGGAAATCCAGGACACAATGAGGAGATCAAACCTATGTATAATAGGAGTAGATGAGAATGAAGATTTTCAACTTAAAGGGCCAGCAAATATCTTCAACAAAATAATAGAAGAAAACTTCCCAAACCTAAAGAAAGAGATGCCCATGAACATACAAGAAGCCTACAGAACTCCAAATAGACTGGACCAGAAAAGAAATTCCTCCAGACACATAATAATCAGAACAAAAAATCACTAAATAAAGACAGAATATTAAAAGCAGTAAGGGAAAACAGTCAAGTGACTTATAAAGGCAGGCCTTTTAGAATTACACCATAGTCTCTTCTCACCAGAGATTATAAAAGCCAGAAGATGCTGGACAGATGTTATGCAGACCCTAAGAGAACACAAACGCCAGCCCAGGCTACTATACCCAGCAAAACTCTCAATTACCATAGATGGAGAAATCAAAGGTTTCCATGAAAAACCAAATTCACACAATAAATTTCCACGAATCCAGCCCTTCAAAGGATAATAAAGAGAAAACACCAACACAAGGATGGAAACTACACCCTAGAAAAAGCAAGAAAGTAATCCTTCAACAATCCTAAAAGAAGACAGCCCCAAGAACAGAATCCCAACTTTAACAACAAAAATAACAGGAAGCAACAATTACTTTTCTTTAATTTCTCTTAAAGTCAATGGACTCAATTCCCCAATAAAAAGACATAGACTAATAGACTGGCTACACAAGCAGGACCCAAAATTTTGCTGCTTACAGGAAACCCACCTCAGAGAAAAAGACAGACACTACCTCAGAGTGAAAGGCTGGGAAACAATTTTCCAAACAAATGATCCGAAGAAACAAGCTGGAGTAGCCATTCTAATATCTAATAAAATTGACTTCCAACCCAAAGTTATCAAAAAAGACAAGGAGGGGCATTTCATACTCATCAAAGGTAAAATCAACCAAGATGAAATCTCAATTCTGACTATCTATGCTCCAAATACAAGGGCAGCCACATCCACTAAATAAACTTTAGTAGGTTCAAAGCACACATTGCACCTCACAGAATAATAGTGGGAGACTTCAACACCCACCTCTCACCAATGGAGAGATCCTGGAAACAAACTAAACAGAGACATGTGGACAGTAACAGAAGTTATGAAACAAATGGATTTAATAGATATCTACAGAACATTTTATCCTAAAACAAAAGGATATACCTTCTTCTCAGTGCCACATGGCACCTCCTCAAAAATTGACCATATTGACCAAGCCCGCTCAGTCAGTCAACAGGTTCTCCAGCGCAGGAGCAAGGATTAAAAAGAAAAAAGACAGTTAGACAACATTGTAGCGTGACCCCAGTCCATTCTGAGACTGAAGGCAAAGTTTTATTTACCAATCCACTTTTAAACCAATTTAATTACATGCAAGTATTTTGGGCAAGCAGTACAATAAGGAACTACAAACAAGGCAACAGGACAGTTGTAAAAAGGGCTTGTCAAAGAAACTTGAGCTCACTTCCTTGTCCAAGCCCAAAATCTTGCCTGAAGCTTAGTTCCACCCTAAAACTAAAATTCCTGCTTTATCTTACTTCTCTATTACAACCTAAAGTTAGCTTTTCGCTGAAACTTACTTCCTTATTATGCCCTGATGTCAGATCTCTGCCTGAGCTTGCTCCCAAGGTCAGATTTCTGTCTCAAAGCCATTTCTTTGTCCTTGCCAGTGTCAGACTGCTGCCAAGCAGTACCCCAAAAGGCTTCCCACACCATATAAACACAAAACAGGCCTCCACAGATAAAAAAATATTGAAATTATTTCATGCATCATATCTGACCACCATAGACTAAGGCTGATCTTCAATAAAAACATAAATAATACAAAGCCAACATTCACGTGGAAATGGACCAACACTCTTCTCAATGATTCCTTGGTCAAGAATGAAATAAAGAAAGAAATTAAAGACTTTCTAGAGTTTAATGAAAATGAAGCCACAACATACCCAAATTGATGGGACACAATGGAGGCAATCCTAAGAGGAAAACTCATAGCTCTGAGTGCCTCCAAAAAGAAACTAGAGAGAGTATACACAAGCAGCCTGACAGCACACCTAGAAGCTCTAGAACTTAAGGAAGCAAATTCACCCAAGAAGAGTAGATGGCAGGAAATAAACTCAGGGCCAAAATCAACCAAGTGGAAACAAAAAGAACTATTCAAAGAATCAAACAAACCAGGAGCTCATTCTTTGAAAAAAATCAACAAGATAGATAAACCCTTAGCCAGACTAACTAGAGGGCACAGGGACAGTATCCTAATTAACAAAATCAGAAATTAAAAAGGAGACATAACAGCAGAACCTAAGGAAATCCAAAACATTATCAGATCCTACTACAAAAGGCTATATTCAACAAAACTAGAAAACTTGGATGAAATGGACAACTTCCAAGAGAGATACCAGGTACCAAAGTTAACCCAGGATCAGATTAACAATCTAAACAGTCCCATTTCCCCTAAAGAAATAAAAGCAGTTATCAATAGTCTCCCAACCAAAAAAAGGCCAGGACCAGATGGGTTTATTGCAGAGTTCTATCAGACCTTCAAAGAAGACCTAATTCCAACTCTCCTCAAACTATTCCACAAAATAGAAACAGAAGGTACTCTACCCAATTCATTCTATGAAGCCACAATTTCTCTGATACCTAAACCACACAAAGATCCAACAAAGAAAGACAACTGAATTCAGACCAATTTCCCTCATGAATATCGATGCAAAAATACTCAATAAAATCCTCGCAAACCGAATCCAAGAACACATCAAAAACGATCATCCATCACGACCAAGTAGGTTTCATCACAGGAATGCAGGGATGGTTTAATATACGGAAATCCATCAACGTAATCCACTATATAAAGAAACTCTAAGACAAAAACCACACGATCATCTCATTAGATGATGAGAAAGTATTTGACAAAATCCTACACCCATTCATGATAAAAGACTTGGGAAGATCAGGAATTCAAAGCCCATACCTAAACATAATAAAAGCAATATACAGCAAACCAGTGGCCAACATCAAACTAAATGGAGAGAAACTCGGAGCAATCCCATTAAAATCAGGGACTAGACAAGGCTGCCCACTGTCTCCCTACCTATTCAATATAGTACTTGAAGTCCTACCCAGAGCAATTCGACAACGAAAGGAGATCAAGGGGATACAAATTGGAAAGGAAGAAGTAAAAATATCACTGTTTGCAGAGGATATGATAGTATATATAAGTGACCCCAAAAATTCCACCAGAGAACTCCTAAACCTGATAAACAGCTTCAGTGCAGTAGCTGGATATAAAATTAACTCAAACAAATCAATGGCCTTTCTCTACACAAAGGATAAACGGGCTGAGAAAGAAATTAGGGAAACAACACCCTTCACAATAATCACAAATAATATAAAATACCTTGGTGTGACTCTAACTAAGGAAGTGAAAGATCTGTATGACAAGAACTTCAAGTCTCTGAAGAAAGAAATCAATGAAAATCTCAGAAGGAAAGATCTCCCATGCTCATGGATTGGCAAGATTAATATAGTAAAAATGGCTATCCTGCCAAAAGCAATCTATAGATTCAATGCAATCCCCATCAAAATTCCAACTCTATTCTTCACTGAGTTGGAAAGGGTAATTTGCAAATTCATCTGGAACAATAAAAAACATAGGATAGCAAAAACTATTCTCAACAATAAAAGAACCTCTGGGGGAATCACCATGCCTGACATTAACCTGTACTACAAGCAATTGTCATAAAAACTGCATGGTACTGGTACAGAGACAGACAGGTAGATCCATGGAATAGAATTGAAGACCCAGAAATGAATCCACACACCTTTGGTCACTTGATCTTTGACAAGGGAGCTAAAACCATCCAGTGGAAAAAAGACAGCATTTTCAACAAATGGTGCTGGCACAACTGAAGGTTATCATGTAGAAGAATGTAAATTGATACATTCTTTTCTCTTGTACAAAGCTCAAGTCTAAGTGGATCAAAGACCTCCACATAAAACCAGAGACACTGAAATTTATAGAGGAGAAAGTGGGGAAAACCCTTGAAGATATGGGCACAGGGGAAAAATTCCTAAACAGAACAGCAATGGCTTATGCTGTAAGATTAAGAATTGAGAAATGGGACCTCATAAAATTGCAAAGCTTCTGTAAGGCAAAAGACACAGTCAGTAAGACAAAAAGGCCACCAACAGATTGGGAAAGGATTTTTACCAATCCTAAATCTGATAGGGGACTAATATCCAACATCTACAAAGAGATCAAGAAGCTGGACTCCAGAAGAACGAATAACCCCATTAAAAAATGGGGTACAGAGCTAAACAAAGAATTCTCAACTGAGGAATTCTGAATGGATGAAAAACACCTGAAAAAATGTTCAACATCCTTAATCATCAGGGAAATGCAAATCAAAACAACACTGAGATTCCACCTCACACCAGTCAGAATGGCTAAGATCAAAAATTCAGGTGACAGCAGATGCTGGTGTGGATGTGGAGAAAGAGGAACACTCCTCCATTGCTGGTGTGATTTCAAGCTGGTACAACCTGTCTGGAAATCAGTCTGGTAATTCCTCAGAAAATTGGACATAGTACTACTGGAAGATCCAGCAATACCTCTCTTGGGCATATATCCAGAAGATGTTCCAATGGTAATAAGGACACATGCTCCACTATGTTCATAACAGCTTTATTTATAGTAGCCAGAAGCTGGAAAGAATCCAGATGTCCCTCAACAGAGGAATGGATACAGAAAATGTGGTACATTTACACAATGGAGCACGACTCTGTTCTTAAAAACAATGAATTTATGAAATTCTTGGGCCAATGGATGCATCTGGAGGATATCATCCTTATTGAGGTAATGCAATCACAAAAGAAGTCACTAGATATGCACTCACTGATAAGCAGATATTAGCACACAATCTTAGAATACCAAAGATACAATTTGCAAAAAATCAAGAAGGAAGACCATTTTGTGGATACTTCATTCCTCCTTAGAATAGGGAACAAAATACCCACAAAAGGAGTTACAGAGACAAAGTTTGGAGCTAAGAGGAAAGAATGGACTATCCAGAGACTACCCCACCTGGGGATCCATCCCATAATCAGTCAAACCCAGACACTATTGCATAGGACAGCAAGAGTTTTCTAAAGGGACCCTGATATAACTGTCTTGTATGAGGCTATGCCAGTGCCTGGCAAATACAGAAGTGGATGCTCATAGTCATCTATAGGATGGAACACAGGGCCCCCAATGGAGAAGCTAGAGAAAGTACCCCAGGAGCTGAAGGGGTCTGCAACCCTAAAAGAGGAACAACAATATGAACTAACCAGAACCCCCCAGAGCTCGTGCCTCTAGCTGCATATGTTACAGAAGGTGGCCTAGTCGGCCATCATTGGGAAGAAAGGCCCCTTGTTCTTGCAAACTTTATATGCCCCAGTACAGGGGAATGCCAGGGCCAAGAAGTGGGAGTGGGTGTGTAGGTGAGAAGGGCGGGGACAGGATATACAGAACTTTTGTGATAGTATTTGAAATATAAATTAAGAAAATATTTAATAAAAAAATACCCCCCCCCAAAAAAAAAATGAAGAAGAGGACTGAGTGTTACAAACTGAGTTGAGAGGACAGTGCAGTCTTCACCTGTCAAATGCTTGTGACTATTACAATTAGCCACTATTCTGATACTTTAACTCCAGATGACTTGGAGTCCTTTGCACAGCTATATGTTTAAGTGACTGTTCAGTGTCTGATGATATTTTTAATTGCTTTTAATTTTGTAACTAGTACCTTAACTCATTCTTTTAAAGCTTCTAAAACACCTGTAAAATTCTTCATTGCCTTCAGAACGAAGGCCCAATCTTTTACTGTGGTGGTTTGGATGAGAATGCCAAACCCACCCCCCAGTTTCATAGGTTTTAGTCCCTGATCCCAGCTGGAATAAGTGTTTGGAAAGGATTAGGAGATGTGGTCTTGTTAGAGGAGCTGTGTCACTGGGGCAGGCTCTCAAGATGTGAGTTCTCAGTCCAGCGCCAGCGCTTTCTTATTCTATAAGAAAGCAGCTGAGCAAGCCAGTAAGCAGCACTCCTCCATGGCCTCTGCATCAGTTCCTGCCTAGACTTCTTCAGTGATGGGCCTGCAAGCATAAGCTGAAATATACCCTTTCTTCCACAGGTTGTCTTGGTCATGGTGTTTCAAAGCAATAGTAACCCTAACAAAAATACACCTGGATAATTCCTACTTATCCTGCCTAAGATAATACCGCACTCTCAACATCCCACACATTCCGAATAAAGAGATCTACTAGGTCTTCTACAGTCTCTCCAGCCCTTCTTCCTAGTTAAAAGTCACCATGTCCTAACAGCCTGCCCTCTCACATCTCTGGACCCATCCTGACTTACCAGCCTCCAAGACAGTGAAGGACCAGTAAGTACATGAATGAACCAAGATCCCAATCCCTGTTACCTGAGTGTCTTCTTCTGCTTGTCTCTGGAGTGTGCAGGGATTCCTGGATTCAGCTCCATGCCCTCAGACCAGCAGAAAGAAACATAGAGGGCACACAACAAACAGTTGCTGAACTGACCAAGCCCGCTCAGTCACTCAATGGGTTCTCAAGCGCACTGGAGTGAGGATTAAAAAGAAAAAAGCAGTGAGACAACATTGTAGCATGAGCCCAGTCAATTCTGAGACTGAAGGCAAATTTAATTTTCCCAATCCGCTTTTTATACCATTTTAATTACATGCATTCAGGGTGAGTGGTACAAGGAGGGATCAAGCAAGACAATAGTCAAAGGACAAGTAAGCCAATAAACACAGAGCCCCAAGATCACTCCGGTGGTAGCAGTTTCTAAGGATCACCAAGATACCAGAGCCTACTACTTGGTTCTACCCTAAAACCAGATTCTTACTTCCTTGTCCTTGGCCAATGTCAGCTCCTTCCCTGAACTTTCTTCTTTGGCCTGCTCCAATGTCAGATTCCTGCCTGACCTTACTTCCTTGTCATGGCCAAAGTCAGATTCCTGCCTGAAGCCCATTTCCTAGGCCTTGGCCAATGTCAGACTCCTGCCAAGGGGCACCCCCAAAAGCTCTCCACACTGAACAGAGCTCGGTCCCCCGCAAGATCCTCTGTTTTCATAAAGCATAAGTTACCATAAGCTACAGTTGTTGTGTCAGTCACCATGTAGCAGCCATGGCTGGATAGGCTCTGGGAGAGAGAACAAACCAAAGCAACCCAGATTCTTCCCTCTCTCTGCTTTCAGGGAGATTCAGGAAGTGCCCAGCACAAATGTCTGTTGAGGGCTCTGCAAATCTTTCTCAGTGGATTTTACTCCTCAACTCTCTTGCTGAGAAGTAAACCTCCAGAGTGGCTGTGTACAACCGTAAGACAGCCACTATTTCCCCATTTTCGGTTTCGTTTCTACTCTCCTCCATCGGCTGACTTTATCTGACCAGTTCCAACCACTGACAGCACCAGCTTCCTACCCGTTTTGACAAGCCCACCTACCTCCTAAGCGTCCAGCACCACTCTTCCCTTGTAGGGCATGTGGGACCAGCGTAAGAACTGGTGAAGGTTGACTGAGCTCAAACCCTGGGAATCTCAGAGATTTGAGAATGGCAGGAGTGGAGCCATTCTCTCTCCCTGTCTCTGTGCCTGCTCTGGGAACCTCCTCCCGTGCCCCGCCCCCCCATAACCATGACACCTACTGAGAGGACCAAGGGCTCTTCAGTCATTTATTATACCACCTAGAGTTCCTCTTCATGTTAAAGAGGTGTCTAAATAGCCTTGAGCTTTCAGCCAATGAGTTGAACACCCTTCCAGGGTATTTGCCAAGGACCAGCCTCTGCTTGGAGAGGGGTTCTGAGAGAAGGGGTGTATCTGGAAGCTGCAAAAACAAATGACTAAAATCAAAAAAATCAAATTGTGGGTCCAAGCTAACAACCTATGGTCATTCAGTTCAGCTTCCCAGGCTGCTTTTTCTTTGCTTTCCTTTCTCTGGAGATCTCCAGAAAGCTCTCTCTTCTCTCTCTTCTTTCTCCTCTCTCTCTCTCTCTCTCTCTCTCTCTTTCTCCAGCTTTCTCTTGTTATTTCTCTACTCAAGAGGTGGCGCACGCCTTTAATCCCAGCACTTGGGAGGCAGCGGCAGGCAGATTCTGAGTTCGAGGCCAGCCTGGTCTACAAAGTGAGTTCCAGGATAGCCAGGGCTATACAGAGAAACCCTGTCTCGAAAAACCAAAAAAAAAAAAAAAAAAAAAAAAAGACGGTTCTCCAATAGTCTAAAAGATTCTCTGCAGATCTCATCTCTTGCACATCATAAGACCAGTCTTATTTTACATATCAATCCAGTCATTTACTCCAGGTTTCCTTTTGATTATCCAGTGAATCTGCATTTCATGACCCAGCCCTTTGATTCTTCTGTGACAGCGAGATAGCGAGAGCACATTTTCTTTTAACATTGCAAAAGACTTCAGAGATCTGCCTGCCTCTATTAAACACAGATAATAAACTAGCTGGGTTGGGCCCATCCTGAAATTACCATTTCTACCACACCTGGATCTAACCCAGTTCTGTCCGAGGCTGATTTTGGACTCAGGAATCTGCCTGCTTTAGACAAATAAAACTTAGCTGGGTGGAAATCTCCGGAGATTGTCTCTCCCTAAATCTCTTTATCTCTGTCCTTAGTATCTTTCTGTCAAGTGGCTCACCACACAGCTGCTTCTGTTCTTTTAGATTCCTGAAGCCCCTCATAATTTATATTTCATCCTTATATTTTGCATAGTTGAGAAATTTTGTATTTTTGAACCCATGTTTTTAAAGCTCTTTCCTATAGTTTAAGGACTATCCTGAAGATTACAGAATTTACCATTTTGCTGAGTCATTAGCCACACCTATGCTTCCCAGACAAATGCTGCCTCTGATTATCATGGGGTCATTAGCGTTAACAGGGAGGACATTCCTCAGAGGGATGTGAAAATATGTACATTATTATACAAACAAACTATGCCCACAGCAGCCATTGACACTCATGGAGGCACACGTCTGCTGGTCCTGTCCCAGGGGCAGGAATCCTGTCATTCTGTCCCTACTAAGGCCATGCCATAATCCCTGGTTTGCCCTGAATAAAGCGTATGTATTTACGTCCACCACCAAATGAAACAATATGAACAATTAAGGCTCATCCCAGCCAGATCCCTGCTTCCTTAAGGATCATTGTGGAAAGGCCTTCAATTACTAAAGAGGTACACCTAAAAGTCCGGAAGAAGGCTTTCTCCCCTCTAGCCCCTCTGGTGCTTGGCTCTCCAGTTTGTCCCAGGCCACCTTCCCCTTCCTGCCAGGGCCTTAGATGCCCCGAGGAGAAATATAGACCTCAGACCCCACCTCCTGCTTCCTGACTCCCTCTTCTGCAGGAGTTGGGCAGTGCCCAGGGTACTCAAAGAGGAGACCAGGAAGCACTGTGGACTCCCTATTTGGGACTTTGCCCTGCCTCCTCCTCGCAGGGTGTGGGAGGCGCCCGGGCACCTCTCGCGGAAAGGCAGGACACACAGTAGAACCCTCCCTCCTCCCATTTCCGTCGAATTGAGTGACACTGCAGCCTCTCAGAAAGCATACCCCGCCCTGTTCACTCTCAGAGCAAAGCTCTTATGAAATAAGGCAAAGCTTTCCTTGGGATGGCAGGAGAAAGGTCAGTTAGCGCCAAGAAATAAGAATGAGAAGATCAGTCTCCAGAGCATCAGAACACTGTTAGGTTTTGTATTACAGAGAAAGAGCATGTCGGTTGACATAACTACTTTCCTTGTTGCATCCTTAACTCGTTACCTTCCAGCCATCCTCATCACCAGTGAGTTCCTACACATCTGCCACAATATACTGAGCATCACGAAAACGACTACATTAACAAAAGTAAGCTACTAAGATGATACCATTTTTTAAAAAAAAAAAAAAAAAAAAAAAAAAAAAAAAAAAAAAAAAAAAAAAAAAAAAAAAAAAAATAGCCCAATGCAGTCTTCGCAGAGCTAGAAAAAAAGCAGTTCCAAATATTTTTGTGGAAACACAGAGGACCATACATAGCCAAAGCAATCTTAAAGAGAAAGAACAAGGCTGGAGCTATCACACTTGAATTCAAACTATGACACAGTTTGACAGTAACAAAGAGAGCCTGGTCCTGGCACAGAAAAAGGCACACAGATCAACTAAACACAGTAGAGGACCCATACAGGAGTAAAACTACACAGCTAAAGCCACCTAATTTTTGACAGTCATCAAAAACATACAAAGGAAGAAAAACAGTTTATTCAACAAATGTTACTGACAAAGCTAGACCTCTACTAAAAGAAGAATAAAATTAGACCTATTCTTTCACCATTTACAAAGATCAGTTCCAAGTAAATCTAAGACCTTAGTTCAAAACCTGAAACACCGAAACTCCTAGAGGAAAACATGGAGATCACACATCAAGATAAAGGGTTTGAACAGGTCTCCAATAACACAGGAAACAGTAACACATAGGGTTACATGAAGTTAAAAATTTCTTGACAACAAAGGAAACTATCAGCAAAGTAAGCAAACACCCCACAGAATGGGACAATACAGTTGCCAATTCTGCTCTGGATAGGGTACTAATGGCTAAAATTTATAAAGAGCTACAAAAATTCAATACCAACAAAAGCGAAGCAGCCAATCAACAAATAGGTTTATTGAGATGAATTTACTGTTCTCAAAAGGAAAAAGCACCAATAGCCACTAAGAATTTTTTTTAAATATTCAACATCAGAGAAATGCTAATTAAAACTTCTTTGGCATAGCATCTCAGCCCTGCAAGAATGTTTGTTATCAAGGCAGCTGGCTCAGTGAGATGGCTCAACAGATAAACTCACTCCTGCTGGAAGAAGAGGCCCCCAAGCTCCTGAAAGTCATCTTCAACCTGCACATGCATATGTGGTATCTACACACCCACACTCTAATACACACAACAAACAAAAACAATAATGTTAAGGAAATCAAGGTGCTGGAGGAATGGCTTGGCAGGTAAGAACACTGGCTGGTCTTCCAGAGGACCTGAGTTTGATTCTCAGAAGCCACACAGTGGTTCACAACTACCTGTAACTACAGACCCAGGGTATCTAATGACCTCTTCCAGTCTCTGCAAGCACCACACACACATGTGGTATGCAGACATATATGCAGGCAAAACACCCATTCACATAAAATTAAAGAGAGAACTAACAGTAAATGTTGATGAAGATGTGGGGAAAGGGGTAGGGGCAGTGGTGGCGCACGCCTTTAATCCCAGCACTTGGGAGGCAGAGGCAGGTGGATTTCTGAGTTCGAGGCCAGCCTGGTCTACAGAGTGAGTTCCAAGACAGCCAGGACTGTACAGAGAAACCCTGTCTCAAAAAAACAAAAACAAACAACAACAACAACAACAACAAAGAGGAACCTTCATTTACTTCTGGTGGCAGTGCAAACTAGTATCGTCAATATGGAAATCGGTCTGGAGCTTTCTCAAAAAAATTAAAAAGAGATCCACTGTGTACCTTGGACATAGATCCAAAAAGACTTCCTATACTACCCCCAAAACATTACACATCCATGTTTATTTCTGCTCTACTCACAATAATAATGATAATGAAACCAGCTAGAAGCTTATCAACAGACAAATGGATGATATAAATACAGTACTGCATTTTACTCAGTCATAAAGAAAATTGCAGTTTTGAAATCGGCAGGAAAATGAACAACTTTGAAAAGCATTAGTTCAAGTAACCCAGACTCAGAAAAGCCGAAAACATGTGTTCTTTCTCACATGTGGATTCTAGTTCATAATGTATAAACTTTTGCCCATAAGCAGGAGTAAATGTGGGTAAAGCCTAGAAGATTAAAAAGGCCAAGAGATGCTAAGAAGAGATGTAAAGAAGGGAGAGAAGGAACACATGTGGCCTGGAAACATCCAGAAGCTGGGAGAGAAGGCTATGAGCCAGGAATGCAGATGGAGACGAGGCTAGGGAGACAACCAAGTTGTAAAATCCATAATGAGCATGACATAGTGGCACAGGTCTTTAATCTCAGCAAGTGAATTATTGTGTGTTCAAGGCCAGCCTGATATGCATAGTAAGCTTTAGGGTAGCCAGGGCTCCACTTTCTTCAAGAAGAAAATCAGAATGATACCTAGTATTTTATAAGCTAATTTAAACGTATACACAGCCGGGCTTGGTGGTGCACGCCTTTAATCCCAGCACTCGGGAGGCAGAGGCAGGCGGATTTCTGAGTTCGAGGCCAACCTGGTCTACAAAGTGAGTTCCAGGACAGCCAGGGCTATACAGAGAAACCCTGTCTCAAAAAACAAAAAAACAAACAAACAAACAACAACAACAAAAAATAAACATATACACAAACCAAACCAAACCAAACCAAACCAAACTAACAACAATATGTAGCATCAGTTAGAAGGAAGGAAAAGCCACTAACATTCCAGAGGGAAATGCTATGTGCTGTGAGCTTGACAAGCCCTGTGCTGGTCACTAAGCAAGTTAGCTCTAACTCTCACAAACAAAGGGAAGAGCAAAGGGACCACACTCACTGCCCATCTCACCATAGCTCCTCCCAGTACTGCAGAGAGAATAAGTACTCACACCTTTAGATGGTAGGCAGTTTCTACAGGCTACAGACTTTGTTATCTGCTATTAACACACACTTTTCAAAACACTAACCCCATTCAACACTGACTTATGGGAAGTGGTTTCAGAATTATTTTATAGGTGAAGAAATAAAAACTCAGAAATGTTAAGTACCTTGTCCAAATACAGATATACTGATCAGATGGTGTCATATTGAGATTTGGAGGGGAAAAATAGAGGGGGAAAAAATCATTGTAGCAGCATTAAATAGATACCCGAAACTGATCCTTCATAAAATAGAAGGAAAGGCTAGAGAAACTAGGCTGAGCCCTTCAGAAAAGGCACCAGACACTGCCCTAGATCAGCAAGCTAGACTGCTATGCCAACTGCTGACTCACAGGACCAGACACTTCCATCTAGAATGGTGGCTTCGCGGGTGCAGCAGGACCCTGGGTGATTCTACTTTCATGCCTTTAATCCACTCTCATTTTGAGTCTTCTATGAATACCTCTCAGTGGTCGGCTCTGATGCACACAGAACCAGTAAAGGGGACTGAGAAAGGTGGCTTTGCCTTTCAGACTCTGGATTCAGGAAGGATGAGGAAGGAGAGACAGCTGCTAAGCGACATTCTACCTGTCAGTCTGCCCTCTGACAGGCCAGCCATCTGCTAAGAAGCCTCTCAGGAGATATCAATGGTGGGATCTCTCTTCTCGCTTTATTTGTTGTTTTGATCTCTCCGGAGTAACCCAGTGAGTGAATTCACTACTTCGTACCCACTTACCCCGGGCCTCGCTGGCGCTATCCCACACATGTGCTTTTACTCTACAGACTTCTGAGCTTCGTTATCCACTTTCAGCTCTCCGTCCGGTCCAGCGTAATCTGTAATCCCAACATCTATCTCTTTGAGTGGCACATGGAAGCTTCAATCCCCGACTACAGGATGCAGGCACTCGTGTCTTAGGGAGTTTATAGCCCGGCTGAATCTCCAGTAATGAAGATCCTGGTAGGTATGCGTTCCATCACAATTACAAGGAATAATGACATTATTGACCTCCTTAAGGTTATTTTGTAAAATATCAAGGAATAACCATGTCTCTTGAGGAGTAAACTCATAGGAAATCATAGAGCTCAAGCCTACTCCTACATGGCTGGCATGGGAGAGAACAGAGAGGCAGTGCCTTTCACAGTGTTGAGGTTCACTAGACCCCCCCCCAAATGAACACTTCCTACGAAGTGTTCTTCTCTATACATTGCACTTCAGCATCTCAAAGGGTCTTCAATCCTGATGTCAGATAGTGATGGGTTCAAGGTTATTAGTACCAGGTCCCAGATCAGGATTGATTATATGGGAAAGGGTCAGCTCTCTGGAGCTTCTGCCAGTAAGGTTGACCCTTATGCCCTGAAGCATCGCCTCACCTCCAGGCCTTTGGGCAGACAGTACTGCTGTTACACTGTCATGCCTCATGTGTGGACACTGGCAGCAAGCAGAGCTTGAAGGCTCACAGCCTCTCGCTTAAAGGTTTGACCTAGGACTTCTAACTTCAGGTAATGTGACAGGCACAACAAAGCAAGCATCTGACCTCAGACTTCCATGGCCCTTGTCACATCCTAGTCTATTAACTGTGTCATAATGGGTGCATTATTGCCCTCTGCCTGACCAGACCACTGATTCTGAGACAGCCAGGGCCACGCCTGTTTTGTTCACAGTACTGTCCCCAGCAGCAGAATATACAGGGGGTGAATAAGACGTAAGCCTACTGGTTCTCACTGTAGGAATGCCGAAAGGAAAGAATGAAAGTCATAGGAAAGATGGGGTTCTGTTCTTGGTGTGTAGTGAAGATTTCACACCCTGAGCAGTTGAATAAAACTTCCTGTTCTACTTTCCCATGAGTACCCTTCTTCACAAAAGGATCAGGTTTTTTTTTCTCCTTTTTCGAACAGGGGAGAGGGTTTGGAGACTGTCTCACATATAGCTCTAGCTGTCTTGAAATTCTTTATGTAGACCAGGCTGGCCTTGAACTCACAGAAATCTGCCGGCCTCTGCCTCCTGAGTGCTGGGATTAAAGGCATGTACCGCCCAGCTAGATTTGTCTTTCTTAAAAAGTGCTTCTCAGAAGGAAGAGGAGGATAATATGATCAAAATCGATGTTATGAAATTATCAAACAATTATTTTTTGGGTTTTTTTTTTTTTTTTGGTTTTTCGAGACAGTTTCTCTGTGTAGTCCTGGCTATCCTGGAACTCACTTTGTACACTAGGCTGGCCTCAAACTCAGAAATCTGCCTGCCTCTGCCTCCCAAGTGCTGGGATTAAAGGCGTGCACCACCACCGCCTGGCTAATTATTTTAAAAAAAAAAAANAAAAAAAAACCACCCCTTAGCATGGTCCTGTTGTGGGAAAGTTGGATTGCTGAAAATGTCCTGGGGAACCCTGTCTGCATTCTGTATCTGCTCTGAGACCTGTGTCTACCCCACCCTCCCCAAGCCCTTGACACCAGGCATTCTGGACCAGCTCACTACTACTAGACGGTTCTGTCTGTCATATCAGGTCACATCCCAACCGGATGCCTTGATTTGTGAAGGACAGATATCATCTTACTTACGCACCGATGACCCCGAATTCACACCACATATTCCTCGTATTAAAGTATACAATCCAATCACTTCTGTTAGATCATTACACTCACAATCTTCTGCAACTATCATCCAGTTTCAGAGCATCCATCACCTCCGAAACAGACCCTGGACTTATGAAGCTGCTATGTTCCAGTACCCAGTTTCTGGCTTTCAGCTGCAAGCCTTCATAGGTCTCAATGCAAATTCCATGTAACTGACCTTCCAGGTCTCCATCCAAAGCTCACCTCTTCTACCGCCTTCCTAACTGTGTTAGGTCACTCTGAGCACCTTTGTACACCATTCTAAAATGCTTGCAGATGATACTCCATTTCTGCCTCTACTTTCTTTCTTTCTCAGTCTTGCCAGCAGACAGCTTGATGCCTAGCTCCATTTAAAACATCTACTGCATCAGGGCACAAAAGCTTCTCATACAGCTATGTTGAATACAAGGATAAGGTGGAGGTTCCGTTGTCTAGATTTCAGGACTGGCTCTGCTGTTTTCCAGATGACTGAGCATGGGAAGATGACCTAACTTCTCTGTGCCTCTGAGGCCTTTCTGTGCAATGATAATGTCAGCAGACAACAGGCTGGAAAGCTGTGGTGAGGAAAGACACGTGAAAAACTTCCCAGTGCAGTAATGTTTCATAAGTGTTAATTTGATTTTTTTTTTTGCTTTTTTTCGAGACAGGGTTTCTCTGTGTAGCTTTAGCTGTCCTGGAACTCACTTTGTAGACCAGGCTGGCCTCAAACTCAGAAATCCACCTGCCTGCCTCCTGAGTGCTGGGATTAAAGGTGTCCGTCACCACACCCGGCAATTTGATTAATTCTTGATTATAAAAATAACTATCATGATGATATACATCATTTATAATAGTGGCTCAAACATATGATGTGGGATATAGAGTAGGACCTCATGAGATACTACCTCATGCTTTGAAATTTGTGATCCTACTTTAAGAGGCAGACATGGGGCACTGCCCTCTGTAACTTCTGACATTCGTGCCTCAAGTAAGCCATTGGCTAAAGAAGATAGTTGAGATGTTCTCTGAAAGACCTCTTGCTATACAGGCAGAAAGCTTCATCTTGATCTGTGCGGATACTGGGCTGCCTTATTCTAAGTGATCAGATGTTATATGGAGAGAGTCCCAGGAGCCATATGTGTGCTATAGATTCTGACCTTGACTCCAGGAAGCAGCAGGAGTCAGTTCTGGAAAAAGCTGTTTGCCTCTGTAATCCTCATTTTCTTATGAATAAAGTAAGAATAGAAAGAGATATGCTGGGAGAATTTAATGAAGTCATAGAGCTGAAGCAAATAGAAGACCTGGGTCCTTAGAAATTTTTCTTTTTTCTTCTTTGAAGCTCGAGTTACTCATCTGTAGAGTGAAGATGATGACGTTAGACTCCATCTGCTTGGTAATTCATGAGGATTCTTCCAGCTTAAAAATACACTTAAAAATATGTATTAGGCTTCAATTATTTAAATATATTTTTATTATGTTTATGTATGAGTGTAGGTATATACATATGCATGTAAATGCCATTAAAACCAGAGAAGGGTGTCAGATCTCTTAGAGTCAGAATTAAAAGCAATTGTGAGACAATTAATGTGGGTGTCAAGCACACTGGAAGAGCAGCAAGCACTGGTGGCTGCGACTGCTGAGCCATCTTTCAAGCCCATTTTCTTTGTTTGGCGCGTGTGTGTGTGTGTGTGTGTGTGTGTGTGTGTGTGTGTTTATGCTCATTGGTGTGTGTAAACTGCAGAAATTTGAGTAGAGGTCACAGGACAACCTAAAGTTAGTTCTTCACCTTCTATCAGAAGCTCAGTCTCCTTTGCTGTCTTCTGTTGCTTATACCCATCCTGTGTCTGCCTCCCACCTCCCCGTGGGAGGACTGAGGTGGGAGATGAACACCATTCTGCCTGACTTCCCTGGGACTTCTGGAGATTTGGTCCTCATGCCTGCATGGTAAGTGATTTATCTACTGAAGCCATCTTCTCCCCAGCAAAATTTACTTATTTATGAAATAAGATCAGATTTGTAGCCCTAACTACATTAGGCAACCCAGGCTGGTTTTCCTCCAGGGAGCCTCATGCTTCAGCCTCCGTAGTGCTGGAATTACAGGTCTGTGGTAACATATTAGCCATAAGAGATTCTGAGCCCAAATCATCAAGCTAGCCTGCTCCTGAATTCTTGACATAATAAATGCTCATTGTTTAAAACCAAACATCGAAACAACAAGAACAACAACAAAAACAACTAAGTTCTGAGGATATTTTGCTATATAACAACAATTGATTCAAGCTCCCAATCCAGCACATTGTTATTGTGTGCACCGAAGCACATAAATATTCACAGCACATAGCTTAAAAGCACCTGCCAGTCACTTTATTTCAGGTTTGGGCAGGCTTGGCTGTCTCATGCATTGTCTAATCTTAAGAAAAGAATCTCAGAGTTGGAGCAGTACTCAGTGGTAGAGTGCATATTCAGCATGCAGAAAGCCTTGGGTTTGATTTCCAGAATAAAAGATAAAAAGTAAGGGGCTAGAGACATGGCTCAGGGGTAAAATGCACTGGCTGCTTTTCAGAGGACCCATGTTCAATTGCCAGCACAAATTCAGTAGCTCACAAACTTCTGTATATCCACCCCCAGGGAATCCAATGCCCTCTTGTCCCCTTGTAAGGCCTTAAGCAAACCTGCCACATAGACATGCATGCAATCAAAACATTCTTGCATGTAAATATACTTTTAACTTTTAGATTGATACACTTTATTTATTTTTTTTACCTGTATGAGTATTTTGCCTACACATATGGCTATCTACCACATGTATTCCTCGTGCCCTCAAAGGCCAGAACAGAGCTTTGGATCTCCTGAAATTGAAGTTACAGGCAACTATGAGTTGCATGGGTGTGCTGGGAATTGAACCCAAGTTCTCTACCAGAGCAACAAGTATTCTTAACTGCTGAGACAACTCCCCAGCCTATCATGTAACTTTTATAAAGAAAAAAAAAGTTTTAGGGAATTTGTTGAATTTTTTGGAATTCAGAATGAAAAGTTGTGAATTTTGTTTGGTGAAACTGGTCAGCAGGTAAAGGCACTTGTCACCAAACCTAGCAACCTAAGCTCAGCCCTCAGGACCAACGTAATGGAAGGAAAGAACCAACTCCTGAAAGCACACAGACACAGCACATGTGCTTCCCCAACACATCAGGCACACACAAAACTTATAAATAAAGAGAAAGAAATTGTGAGTTGAGATTATGTGAAGCAAAACAATTGAGGGCAGTTTATCAGTTCCACTGTGCTCATTAGAGAATTACTTGGGCAAACAAAGATGTGGGCTGGGTAGATTCACTACAAACATACTTATGGGGTAGAGAGATTGAAGAACTGGCCAGGATGAAAAACTGGCCACCCTGGCGCCCCCTTGTCTCTTAGAGTTAGCTATTACCTCAAGCTGCTACCTAGGGCTCTTGCTGATGTTTGAACTAGCCAATCATGTGAAACCGCGCCAATTTCCCAACCCCCCCACTCCATTTTACTATATAAACTTCTAATTTTCGAGCCTCGTGGTCGACTTTTCCACCTCTTGCATGGGTGGCGCGTTGTCCCGCGGAGCTCCGTGAATAAACCTCCCTCTTGTGTATTTCATCAAGATGGTCTTTCGTGGTTCCTTGTGTGCGCGAACTCCTGAAACTCGAGTGGGGTCTTTTTTCATGGGCCTAACAAGATCAATTAACACTTGCTGTTTTTGCACCCATGTGTTAGCTCACAATCACCTATAACTCTGTCACTACTGGACCTGACATCTTCTGCAGGCCACAGGCACCTACACACACACACACACACACACACACACACACATCTTTTTTCTTTAATCCTTAATGTTTTTATATTGAAATTACCTGCTTACTTTGCTAAACTGCACACTCCGCACACATAAACTTTCTAGTCAAGACAATCTGGGAGCTCAGCTGGTTAATGTTACAGTGGGAAACAGAATTGGAAATAAGTGTAATTAAGGTTCCAAAGCCTTGCCTATTCCTTCTTTGATTGTAAGCTGAGTTCCTATAAAGATATAATACCAACTTTTTTTTATTGTTATATCTAAGTACACTGTAGCTATCTTCAGATGCACCAGAAGAGGGTGTCAGATCTCATTACAGATGGTTGTGAGCCACCATGTGGTTGCTGGGATTTGAACTCAGGACCCTTCAGAAGAGCAGTCAGTGCTCTTAACCTCTGAGCCATCTCT
This sequence comes from Mus minutoides, assembly GCA_902729485.2. NCBI lineage: Eukaryota > Metazoa > Chordata > Mammalia > Rodentia > Muridae > Mus > Mus minutoides. Next base: position 472,711 of record LR750263.1, read on the forward strand.
CCATCCCAATACCTACTTCTTAAGTTATTGGGAGGATCAAAGGAGATGAAGTTCATGGCACAGAACCTCACTTAAACTTATTTCTGCATTGGATTGTATGATCAAGGCAAACTCCAGGACTCCAGGAACAGTGCACCTGGAAATGCATACTACTGTCCTTGATGTCACTCAAGGCCATGGTGGGAATACTGAAAAGCAGAGGGTATGTTGAGTGTGACAAGTCATGCCCCAAGGTGATAACCCAGGAACTTTCTTACTAAACTTCCAAAGTGGGTGCCTTTCTTCTTAGACCTATTTCACAGCCATGAAAGCTGAAGCGTGGGGCAGGTAAATCGCATTTCAAAAGTTGTGACTTACAGGTAGCAGAGTGAGAATCTGAATGCAAACCATCTTACTCCAGACAACCAGAGCAATTTGTACTAGTAAGTTCTGCTTACCATCAAATAAGACAGAAAGGAGCCCCATGTCCTAAAATGTCCTCTATTCTGAGGATAAAAAGCTCATGAAGAATTGCAGGCCCAGCAGACTAGAGCATCCGCTCTCATCAGGGGGTGAGTTTACATGAAATAAGGAGAGGAGACTGAAGGTTCCAGAGCCAGGGCTGGGAATGTAGCTCAGTGGCAGAGAGCCTGCCCAGCAGGCTCCAGGCCACAGACTCAGAAAAGTAAATAAGAAAATCAGGTGAGCCTATTTCAGTTTGATTGGGCTGACTTCTGTTCTACAACCTTCTCGCCATCAGTTCCCTCTCCTGCAACTGCCTGTTCTATTTTTCTGGCTCATCAACCTTCAATACAGCCCTTTTACATCCCCAAAAGGCCATCTTTGTTTCTTCCCTTCAAAATACACATGCCATATCATTCCCAATTTTGCTTATACTTTACATTAGCCTACTTAATGCCCTATAATCATAATCTGCAATCATCTGTATGACTGCATTTTTAATCTCTGCACTGCTCTAGGATGACAGAAATCATGTCTATCTTCTTCCCCTAGGGCCTGGAGCAGCCCAGCCAGGCCTGGCTGTGGTGACAATACACCGACTCACATGTGAACATGGTAGAAGCCCAGATGGCCACACTGGCCTCACTTCTCCTGTACATGTGGGCACCTCTTCTTAGTCCTCTTGCCTTTCTGAAGGGGACTTGCCGTGCTGAGGCAAAGGACACTCCAACTCCGGCACCTCTCTGTCCAAGGCTGACTTCTTCAACCTTGTTCCAGGCCTTTACCCCACAGCCCAAGCATCTTCTGTGAGAAAGGCTGCACCGAGTGCAAACCAGCAAACAAGAGAGGATAGACAAGTGGCTCTGGATGCCATGTTTCTAATCAGGACCAGGGTTGGAATGAAGTCTGGCAAGTCATACAGGCAATGGCTTTCTGCCCCCCACCACCACCACCACCCAGACAGGGTTTCTTTATGTAACCCTAGAATTCATGTAGACCATGCTGGCCTTGAACTGGTAGAGATCTGTCTACCTCTGTCACTTGGGTGCTGGGATTAAAGGCATATGTATCCACTCCTGGTTTAATACCAGTATCCTTAACTACTATTCTCAATATCTCTTTAAGCCAGTTCACTGACCTCATGGACATCTATGCTTGAAACATGTGAATTCTCAGCTGGGCTAGGAGGTGGAAACAGGCACACACAGCCTTCCGACTTCAGCCAATGCACAATCCTGCTGACTTTAGCAAGAGAAAAATCTGCCAAAGCAGAATTGGAGGACTGGGAGTAACTCCTTCACTGTAGTGTTCCTCTGCAGCACCCTGGGAAAGTAAATCTGATAACTCAGGCTGACTTCAAAGTGGCAAATGGTGTAATTCAATGAGGAAACCCAGCTGACATGATCATTAAAACAGCGGAGTCTCCCAGAAGGCAATCCCTGGACATACAATGCCAGCCCAGTGCGAGTCATCAGAAATCCTCCAGAGCAGGGATTTCCAGCCTGACAGCAACCACCCATCTGCAGTTCAAAGGGAAAGGAACAGGCTTATCCCTGAGCCTCAGATTTAGCTTATGTCTGAGATTTGTGATTCGTCAATTAAGAAGTTGCTTGGAATGTCAGTTGATACATGTACTTTCTAGCTCTATGACACTGGGTAAGAGTCCCTTGGCTCTTGTGGTTGCTGTAGACACCAGGCACTCACACTGAAAGGCTTGCAGGCAAAACACTCATACACATTAAAAAAAGAAAAAGAAAGGCAGGAAGAGAGAGACAGACAGAGATACGGAGACAGAGAAAGACAGAGAAAGAGAGGGTAGACATTTTCTTCTCTGTGTGACAGAGTGTCAGCACATCTGTAAGTACTTGTGTTCAGTAATGAGGGTCTGCAGTCACCGTTTGATGCCTAGGGATCCCATAACCCTCCACAGATACTAGAATTGTAGATATTCAAGTCCCTTCTGTAAAGTGGTATTGCATTTCATTCAGCCAGTGCTCACTCTCCATGCACATTAGATCATCTCTATACTGTATTGCTTATAGAACAACATCAAGGGATCTGTGTATGTTCAGAAAAACAAAACACATTTTTTTAAAAAAAAATGTATGGGTGATTGGCTGAATCTGCAGATGAACAATTTATGAATACCAAAACCAAGTTTATTATTTGGAGTTTTAATAATAATAATAATAATAATAATAGAACTGAACACGGGCTGATGAGATGGCTCAGCAGGTTAGAGCACCCGACTGCTCTTCCGAAGGTGATGAGTTCAAATCCCAGCAACTACATGGTGGCTTGCAACCACCTATAACAAGATCTGACGCCCTCCTCTGGTGCGTTTGAAGTCAGCTATAGCGTACTTATGAAGAATAATAAGAAATGAATCCTTGGACTGGAGAGACCAACCGGAGCAAGCGAGGCTGTCCAGAGCAAGTGGAGCCGAACGGAGATGACGGGAACGAGCGGGGTCAACCGGAGCAAGCGGAGCCAATCGGAGCGAGCCGGCCGACTGGAGCGAGCAGGGCTGGCTGGAACAAGTGGGGGCCATACAGTGGCATCCGGGAGCGAGTGGGGCTGGCCGGAGCAAGGGACCGGCGGGAGCGAGCGGGGTTGACCGGAACAAGGAAAAAAAATAATGATAGAACTGGCCGGGCGGTGGTGGAGCATGCCTTTAATCCCAGTATTTGGGAGGCAGAGGCAGGCAGATTTCTGAGTTCGGGCCAGCCTGGTCTACAAAATGAGTTCCAGGACAGCCAGGGCTATACAGAGAAACCCTGTCTCGAAAAACAAAAACAAAAACAAAATAGAACTGACTCCTGCAAGCTCTTCTTTGACCTCCACATATGTATACACACACACACACAAACACACGCACACAATGGGGAGAAAGCCACTACATAAAACCTCATCCTGGTCTAGAGAGATGGCACACAGATTAAGAGCATTATCTGTTCTTTCAAAGGACCTGGATTCAAGTCATACTACCCACATGGCAGCTTAAAATTGTAACTCCAGTCTTAGGGGATCCAACACCATCTCTGTTCTCTGCAGGCACCAGGCATGAATGTGGTGCATAGACATACATCCACACACATAAAAATAGAATAAAATAAATTTTATTAAAAACTAAACCTCAGCCGGGTGTGGTGGTGCACGCCTTTAATCCCAGCACTCGGGAGGCAGAGGCAGGCGGATTTCTAAGTTCGAGGCCAGCCTGGTCTACAGAGTGAGTTCCAGGACAGCCAGGACTACTCAGAGAAACCCTGTCTCAAAAAACCAAAAAAAAAAAAAAAAAAAAAAACCAAAAAAACCCTAAACCTCACTCAATGGTAGGTTAGGGTTATAAAAGATGCTCTTAGACTTAGCTGTAGGGAAGAAGAAAATAAGGTCACAATCAAGCAGTGTTGAGGAGGGAAGGAGACCTGGAGGTGGTGACCTTGGCACTGACTCTTGAGGACAGGGAAGAGCTGGGAGATACGGAAGGTTTGGGCTCCCTGGGTAGTTGGAGTCACACATATGCAATTTGGACTCCAGTGTGAAAAAATGTATCCTCCTGTGTGTGAAAATGTTTCCTACTGAACTATTAGTTCCTATGGAATAGACTCAGCAAGTCTGTTCTAAACAGAATGGTTTTCAATTCAGTGAGTCACAAGTCTCTCCCACTACTAAACTNGATACGGAAGGTTTGGGCTCCCTGGGTAGTTGGAGTCACACATATGCAATTTGGACTCCAGTGTGAAAAAATGTATCCTCCTGTGTGTGAAAATGTTTCCTACTGAACTATTAGTTCCTATGGAATAGACTCAGCAAGTCTGTTCTAAACAGAATGGTTTTCAATTCAGTGAGTCACAAGTCTCTCCCACTACTAAACTGTATAACTGTAGCAGGAAATTCACCAAGGACAATTTGTACTCAAAAGGCATGGGTAGAAACAGTGGACCGGAAGGCCAAATTTGGCCTCTGGGACCGAGATTGCCAGAACATAAGGAAGCCTTCTGGTTTACAAGGAAACCAGGGATTGGGGGTGGAGGATTGACCCAGGGTGTGTGTGTGTGTGTGTGTGTGTGTTATGCTGCAGTGACAGTTCTCCTGTGAGTAACCTTGTTCTTTCCATGTCTGTCACCTAAAGCTGGCTACTTCTCCCTTTCCATGACCACAGTGAGTGTGTCCCTCTATGTTCCTTGTTTTTACCATATAGGATCATAGAATCTGAAGAAAATTGGAATGCCCCAAACCCCTTCTTATAATCAAAAAAAGAAGGTAAGTGGATCCCTAGATAATGTCGACATTGTTGCTCCCCTTCCTCTGCTGTAGAGCACAGAGGACTAGGACCCAGGCACAGGAGACTTGTCCCTGGAGTCTCCTGTGAAGTAATCGCTCCTTGCCAAGCCCCTGAGTTGCTCTCCAGTTACTCCATTCCTTTCCTGTTATGACAATGTACTCTCAAAAATCAAACTTTTACCTGAAATGCAGCTTACTCTTCACTAGACGACTTATGGTATACTGTTTGCTCATAGAGACAGACTGGATGGGAAGTGTTTAAGCAAGCAGCTCCTGGATCAACACCATCCCTTCCACATTTGAGCTCAAGAACATAACCTTTCAGCCGGGCGTGGTGGCGCACGCCTTTAATCCCAGCACTCGGGAGGCAGAGGCAGGCGGATTTCTGAGTTCGAGGCCAGCCTGGTCTACAAAGTGAGTTCCAGGACAGCCAGGGCTACACAGAGAAACCCTGTCTCGAAAAACCAAAAAAAAAAAAAAAAAAAAAAAAAAAGAACATAACCTTTCAAATTTGCCGTCAGATAAAGATTGTCTTATTATACCAGCATTCTCCTTACTAGCTTTGAGAGAAAAAAAGTTTCAATTAACAGTAGGGCAACCTAAACATTCTTTTTTATATAGATTTATTTATTTTATACATATGAGTACACCACCATTGCTCTCTTCAGACACATAAGAGGACATATGATCCCATTACAGATGGTTGTGAGCCACCACCTGAGAATTGTGAGCTTCTGAGAATTGAACTCAGGACCTCTGGAAGCGCAGTCGGTGCTCTTAACCACTGAACCATCTCTCTAGCTCCAACCTAAACATTCTTTTGTTTGTTTGTTTTGTTTTGTTTTTGTTTTTTGTTTTTTGAGATAGGGTTTCTCTGTGTAGCCCTGGCTGTCCTGAAACTCACTCTGTAGACCAGGCTGGCCCTGAACTCAGAAATCTGCCTGCCTCTGCCTCCCAAGTGCTAGGATTAAAGATGTGTGCCACCATGCCTGGCCAACCTAAACATTCTTTTTTTTTTCTTTTTAAAGATTTATTTATTTATTATATGTTAGTACACTGTAGCTGTCTTCAGACACACCAGAAAAGGCTGTCAGATCTCATTACGGATCATTGTGAGCCACCATATGGTTTCTGGGATTTGAACTCAGGACCTTTGGAAGAGCAGTCAGTGCTCTTAACCCCTTATCCATCTCTCCTATTCAGCCCAACCTAAACTTCTTAAGGGTTCAAATTAGAGCATATATGTGGAATGGGTGTGTGTGTGTGTTTGTCCCTGTCAATCTGTCCAGTCCGTTTCCACCACAAACTCTTCATGCTTTGCTTCTCCAACTTTTAACTCTTTTTCATTCTGTTTCTTTTCTTTTTTTGAAGGGGAGGGTGAATGTAGTTTTATTGGATGCTTTTTGTTTCATTTTTATATTTACTTTAATTTCTTATTCTTGTGTGTATCCCATGTGCATGCAATGTTGCTGGAGACCAGAAGAGGGCACAAGATCTTCTGGAATTGGAATTAAGGTGGTATATGCTTCTTCTTTGCTGAAAGTACTTATCAGGTCTAGGGGTTTTCTGGTAAAAAAAAAACAGGATCATGTTGTCTACAAATTGGGATAATTGTAGATGTTCCTTTACTTTTTATTTCTAGCTTAGACTTTAAGTACTAGATTGCATGAAAATGGAGAGAGTGAACAGTTCTCATTCTAGGTTTTAGAACAAATGTTTTCCTCCTTTCCCTTTTTAGTATAGTACTTACTGTGACCTTGTAGAGCATAGCCTTTCTTTCTTTTTTTTTTTTTAAGGAATTATTTATTTATTATATGTTAGTACACTGTAGCTGTCTTCAGACACCCCAGAAGAGGGCATCTGATCTCATTACAAATGGTTGTGAGCCACCATGTGGTTGCTGGGATTTGAACTCAGGACCGTTGGTAGAGCAGTCAGTGCTCTTAACTGCTGAGCCATCTCTCCAGCTTGAGCTTTGCCTTTCTTATGTTGATGTGCGTTCCTTGGGTCTCTAGTCTCATGAGCCCTTTATCATTAAGGGATGTTGAACTTCAACACAGGCAGTCTCTGCATTGATTAAAATCTTCATGTGCTTCCCTATCCTTGAGTATTTATGTGATGAACTATACTTCCTGGTTTGTATATGTTGAACTACACTTTCATTTCTGGTTGCCTATGGAGTATGACCTTTTAAAATGTGCTCTTCATTTCAGTTTGCCAAAAATATATTGAGAATTGTTGCATCTAGCTCATCAGGGAAATTGGTCTATAGTTGTTGTTTTTGTTTGTTTGTTTGTTTTCTTTACTGTGTCCTTATCTGGGTTTGGTGACAGAGTTATGTGGGCTTTGTGGCATGAATTTGTCAGTATTATTTTCATTTGTTTCATGGGATAGTTGAGAAACATTGGTATTAACTCTTCTTTAAAGGTTTGGCATAGCCAGGCAGTGGTGGCGCATGCTTTTAATCCTGGCACTTGGGAGGCAGAGACAGGTGGATTTCTGAGTTCGAGGCCAGCCTGGTCTACAAAGTTAGTTCTCCTGATTTGATTCTGATAGCTCATATACATCTAGACATTTGTCCATTTTTTCTAGATTTTCCACTTATTTGAAATATGTCTTTTCAAGAGATTTTATTTTTATTATTTTATATTTTTATTATTTTAAGTTGTGTATGGGTGTGCACATAGGTAGAGATGCTCACAGAGGCCACAGGTGTCAGGTCCTCCTGGAGCTTGAGTTATAGTGGGCTATGAGCCCCCCAACCCCCAGTGTGGGTGCTAGTAACGGAACTTGGATCCTCAACGAGAGCACTTGACCTCTTTTTGTTCATCTTAAAGTTTATTAATTTGGTTCTCTTTCATACACACACACACACACACACACACACACACACCTCACTCTGTAGCCCAGGTTGGCCCCCAAATCATGAGATTCATGTGCTTCAGCCTTCTGAGTGCTGAGGTTATAAATATGATTCATCACATCCATGGTATGTGGCTGCTACACTGAGTCAGATAATGATACAAAATTTCTCTACCACTGACCCTGACATGGAAGGAAATACTGGGTTTGAGGCTTGTGAGAACTCTGGCCTTGTCCTGAGTATAAGATTACCCAGCATTGCTGGGCCGTGGTGGCCCACTCCTTTAATCCCAGCACTAGGGATGCAGAGGCAGGCAGATTTCTGAGTTTTACAAAGTGAGTTCCAGGACAGCCAGGGCTATACAGAGAAACCCTGTCTCGAAAAAAAAAAAAAAAAATCCCCAGCATTCACCTGGAAATGGTTTCTGCCATCTGAGACCCTTCAGAAGAAACTGTCATTGAGGGGCTCAGCTCAGCTTACTTCTGTGCATCTTGGCCTGTGTGTACTCTTTTACAATGTTTTCTATTCCTTTATAGTCTCCTGAAGCTCTGCCTCTATTTTTCCCTTTAAAATATAGTTTCTATATAGGCTAGAGAGATGGCTCAGTGGTTAAGTAAGAGCACTGACTGCTCTTCCAGGGGTCCTGAGTTCAATCCCCAGCAACCACACGGTGGCTCACAACCATCTGTAATGAGATCTGATGCCCTCTTCTGGTGTGTCTGAAGGCAGCTACAGTATACTTATATAAAACAAATAAATAAATCATTAAAAAATAAAATAAAATAAAATATAGCTTCTCCTCATCATCATCTTCTTCCTCTTTTTCTTCCTCTTCTTCTTCCTTTTTTTTTTGTTTTGTTTTTGTTTTTATTTTTTGAGGAAGGATTTCTCTGTGTAGCCATGGCTATCCTACAACTCATTCTGTAGACCAGGCTGGCCTCAAACTCAGAGATTCCCCCTTTCTCTGCCTCCCGAGTGCTGGGATTAAAGGTGTCCATCACTACCACCTACCTGGCTGAATCTCTCTTCTTATGACTCTCACAGATAGGTTGTATTTTGTCAGCCATCTTCCCTGTAATTCCCACCCAGTCCCCACTGTAGATGTGAAGTGTGTTCCAGGTCACAGGCTGCTCTTCCAGCTCTGGTCATATCTAAGGAGCACAAAACATTTTTTACATAGATTTTCTGGATCAGAACTCATCCCCTTAGCTATGGGACCCATTGTTTGGATCAAGTCAGTTATTAAAGTTTCTTTGTCATTTTAATGCAGTTTGTTTTCTTGGAACATTTTGGTATTAGTCCAATTTTCCTGGAAACATTCCAAAAGGAGCTTTTTCCATGTCAACAGCTCATGGATTATACTCAGAATCTCCCTGTTTTTTTCCTTGTCGAGCTAAGTAACCTCAAAGTCCCTCAACTATTCCCCCAGATAAATGGGCTCCAACCTCCCTCCAGTCCTTCCTCAGGCTTCAGATCCTCAGTGCTGGGAAGGAAAAAAAATGCCAAGCAAGCCGTCCAAGGGCTGACTGGAGAGGCCCTCTCCCTCTTTGAACACATACTTCTCAGATTTAAAAAACAATTCATATTAGACTAACCGTTTCAAATTAATTTTAAGAGGGGAACAATTTCCAAACAGGGCCAAGGCTTTTTCAGTCAGAGCTGTTCTGTAAGATAAAGACGCCAACTGGCCAACTGGCTGCCTGGAGAGAGGCCAGCTGGGGAGTGTGATTCCCTCCAGGGAATGAATCTAGCATGGCTCCTCTGTGTGTTTGAGGAGGAAAGAAAGCTTGGTTTGTCTAGCCGAGAGAAAGAGAGAGAGAGAGAGAGAGAGAGAGAGAGAGAGAGAGAGAGAGAGAGAGAGACTCATATATCTATATTCATGGGATTGCCTTTAGGACACCCAGCTACCAAAATCCAGGGATGCTCAAATCTCTTATGTAGATACTATATATATTCTTTTTTTTAAAAAGATTTATATTTTATTTTATTATATGTAAATACACTGTAGCTGTCCTCAGACACTCCAGAAGAGGGAGCCAGATACCGTTACGGATGGTTGTGAGCCACCATGTGGATGCTGGGATTTGAACTTATCACCTTCGGAAGAGCAGTCGGGTGCTAGCCCCAATACTATATATATTCTTTCATATACTTTAAACCATCTTCAGATCATTTATCATATCTAAAAGCCATGTAAATAGTTGCTATGCTGAATTACTATTCATATTTAGTAAAGATATCACCATCATAGACCTAACTACATTTACTGCTGCTTTATTCACTACAGCAGAGAATTAAGATCAACCTAGATGCCCATCAACAGGAAAGTGAATAATGGAAATTTGGTATATATACATTTGGTGTACATATATGTTTGTATGATATATATGAATATGTATATATTTCTAAAGAAAAATGTGTAGGAAATGGGTGCCCTTAGAATGAATAATATTAGGTGAAGTCATGCACGGACACTGTCTTCAGCAGCGTAGTTAGGAAGGAATTAGTGTTACTTTTCCCTGAAATTTTCCTTTCTGTCTTGTCTACACTTCTCTTTTCCTCTTGCTCTATTGTTTGAAATCCTTATGTTGTTTAACTTGGGCTCCAGTTGTTTATACCTCTGGAGACGGGCCTCACTAGACCATCTAAATCTTCTGTGAAAGCCTTCAAACACTTAAGTTAAAAGGTTTTTGTTTTGTTTTCACCTGATGTATTCTCAGTATTTAGAATTGAATCTGAAGTTCTAAATTTTAAACAAAACAAAGTAACATGCATTTCAGAGCAGGACTCTTAAAGAGGGTCCAAGCTGATATATCAGCATCCATGTGGGTGGCTCGTAGCCATTTATAACAGATCATAATGCATAACAGATCATCTTTATGTTCCTAGCCTAGCAGAATTTCTAGTCCTGTTCTAGGGGATTCCACACCTTCTTCTGGACTGGGCAAGTACGTCAACACACGTGGCATTCACTAGACAGACACACATACACATGAATAAAACCATTTTTAAAAACATGACTCAGTATATATTTACCAGCCGTTACCATCTTTGGAAATGCTCTTCTTGAAGTGTTAGTGGCCATGTCTTTCTGGCTGTTTAGGCTCATCCCAAATAACACCCCCTCAGACAACCCAAAATAAATGGATGCCTGCTTCTCTCAGTTCATTCTTATTATACTGGATGACATTTTCATCTTCTCAGCATGCAGCCTTGTCTGAAATTCTCTTGTTTTCCTATTTGTTTACTTACAATCCTAGGCCTTTCCCTGTGGACTAGAAGTTTCATTAGGCTAAGAATATAAAGACGATCTTTTATGCATTTCTATGGCCTTGGTGTGTGGGACACAGGAAGTGCTCAGTACTTTAACTGATTGTTTAAGTGAAGGATAAATGAAAAGGAACTGGAACCATAGATATTTGTTCCTCATTTAATGCAGTATGTGTGCTTTGGGAAAGCTGCATTCCAGAGGACTTTAAAAAAATTAATCAAGAGAGAATAAACAAAAAACCTGGAGTGTCAGATACCATAATGCAGTGAACACTAAAGTAAAACATGTTTGGTATGGCACAGTGACATATACTTGTGATCCCAACACTTGGGAGGCTGAGACAGCCGAATTTCCATAAGTTCCAGGCCTGCCTGCGCAAAATAGAAATGAAAGGAGAGAGAGAGAGAGAGAGAGAGAGAGAGAGAGAGAGAGAGAGAGAGAGAGAGAGACTCTAAGAAGAAATAAAGAAAGAATATTAGAAAGGATTGGAGAGAAGGCTCAGCAGTTAAGAACACTGGCTGCACCTCCAGAGTATCTAGGTTCAATTCCAAGCAACTGCATGGCAGTTCACACCATCTGTAACTTCAGTTCCAGGAGATCTGATGCCCTCTTTGGGTCCCAGGAAACAGGCACACAGGTGACACAGTGAGATAAGCATAGGCAATACATACATAAAGAGTGCCTCACATTATGTTCCTAATCTTGGACAACTAACCACTAAGGAAAGGCTCTTTTTGATTAACAGGTCTGCACGTCTTAATCTACCTATTAGCAGAGTTAGAAAGAGAAGGTAAAACCATCCATTATTTACGAAATAAAGTAGAGTAGATATGGCGGCTCTGGCATTGTTCACTATGTGACAGTAAGCAAGTCTTAACATCTCTGGGCAAGGTCTCTTTACTGACGGGTTGGATGGCTTAAACCACAAAAATGTCCTCTTAATACTGGTGACTATCTTCACCTCTCTACCAAATTTCATTAGATAGGCACAATGTGTGATACAGTCAGTCAACATGGAAACTACCTTCCTTTAGAGAACCATAGACCTTGGCTATGCCAGGTGTCTGAAGGCACTGCTTTGGTAGAAGGAGCCTCTGGCAAGACGGAAAAGCAGGCAGATAATATCTTTGTAGCTCTTCAAGTCCCTTTCTGTCTCCTTGCTCTGGATATAGAGAGTTTCCTTTCCTTTCCAAGGTACTCACAGTCTCCACTTAGACCTGCATTTTCTTGTGTATAGTGGCATCACTGACTTCTTGCTTTCTTCTGCAAGCATACCATTCCTGTTCCATTCTTTAAAGCTCTTCTAGTTTGCACAACTATGCAAATAAAGTATTTGTTTTTGATAAAGAATGTACTTTTTGTGGTAGTTTGAATATGCTTGGCCCATGGCAAGTGGCACTAATAGGAGTTGTGGACTTGTTAGAGGAAGTGTGTCACTATGGAGGTGGGCTTTGAAGTCTCCTATGCTTAAGCTCCATCCAGTGTGTAATTCTAGTCTCCTCCTGGCTGCCTTTGGATCAAGATGTAGAATCATCAGTCCCTTTAGCACCATATCTGCCTGTACACTTCCATGCTTCCAGCCATAATGATGGACTAACCTTCTGAAACTGTATGCCAGCCCCAATTAAATGGTTTTCTTTATTGTCTTGTTCATGGAGTCTCTTCATAGCAATAATACCCAAACTAAGACAGAAGTTGGTACCAGGAGCTGGGGTATTGCTATGATAGGCCTGACTATCATTTTGTTTAGAAGATTTGGGGACTTTGGATTAGTAAAGCAGTGGAATGCTTTAAGTCTAAGCTCCAGTTAACCAGCATCGATTGTCCCAGGAACCCTTTCTAATGCTTAAGATTTCTAGCCAGCTAAGATTCTTGTTTATGTGCTTGCAATTGAACAAAAGAGAATTATACCATGTTAGGCATTTGTTATTATGACCTGATTACTGTTTTCATTTGAACATAAGGGGACATGGTTGTGTATCAAATTCACAAAGGATGGGTTGTGGTGCTCAGTTGTCAACTTGACTATATCTGGAATGAACTACAATCTAAAAATGGAGAGCACACCTGTGATCCCAATCGTGAGGTTGGAAGATACAGGCTTTTGATCTGGATATTGATCTGGGATGACAAACACTCTTGTTTTGGATCTTAAGGCATAGTGGCCAAACTTATTAATATCTTCTGAAAAGGATCCGAAGAAAAGCTGAGGTCCAGGCATATTGATAAATGCATTTAATCCCAGGAGACAGTGTCAATCAGATCTCTGAGTTCAAGGCCAGCCTAATACAGAGCAGGCTCTTGGTAAAGAAAAGCTTAGGTTCAGGCATAGTGATACGTGCTTTTAATCCCAGAATCCAAAAGACAGAGGTATGAAGATCTCTGGGTTCAAAGTCATTCTACACAACCAGTTCCAGGACAACCAAGCTTAGGCAGTAAAGGAAATCATCAAAAACAGAAAGCTGGTGATGTAATATAACAAGAGGCAAGCAGCCCAAGCAAGCAGCAGTATTTGCATCTTTGCCCATATGGCTCTAGCTTTAGAGTCAGGAATAGAAGAGGTTACAGGGAAAGTTGATGCAGGTTAGCTGGAGTTAAGAAAATAGTGGTCACTCGGGAGGCAGAGGCAGGTGGATTTCTGAGTTCGAGGCCAGCCTCGTCTACAAAGTGAGTTCCAGATCAGCCAGGGCTACACAGAGAAACCCTGTCTCAAAAATAAAAAAAAAAAAGAAAAAGAAAAAGAAAAAGAAAAAAGTGGTGATTAAGAAAAGACCGGCATCACTGAGGCGAACAAAGAAGCTGTGTTGTAAAGATAGACTCTATGCTGGCAGCCAGACTTGGTAATGTGTAAGGGTGATTACCCAGGTGGTGCTGGTTTTGAAGGCATGAAAGTCATGGAGAGTCGCTGAAGGCTTGGCAATGTGAGAGGCCAGGAAAGACTATTGGTGACGGTCCAGGCTCAGTGCCAGTTGAAGGCCTAGGACTGAAGGGGTCATGAAAAGAAGCTGAGGCATGGCACCATGAAGAGAGCCTGTGAGAGGCTGACACCATGAAGAGAGCCTATGAGAGGCTGGCACCATGAAGAGAGCCTATGAGAGGCTGGCACCATGAAGAGAGCCTGTGAGAGGCTGGCACCATGAAGAGAGCCTATGAGAGGCTATTGGAAAAAGTGCAGCCTAGTTGCTGTGGAAGATGCCAGCATATTTGAAATACCAGTGCCATGGGATGACCATCAAAAACAGCAGCAGTGGAGTGGAGTTAGTCAGAACCTAGAGTGCCAAGTCCTTTGGAGGAGGCCAGAAAATCACGTGTGGATCTCAGTCATTGGAGTAAGAAGCTGTGAAGTTGAAGTTGCCTTGGAGACTCCATGATGCTAGAGATGACAAAGGTGTGGGCTACCTGCAGAAGAAAGCTTCTAACAGGGAGTAGAAACAGCCTAAGAGAAAAAATTGTGTTACAGTAAAAAGAAAAAAAAAAATCTGAAAAGAGTTGATGATCTGAAAAGCATTTTGACGTTAACATGGAGGTGCAGAATTTGGAGTTTTCTCAGCTGGTTTCTGGTCTCGTTTTTGGTCCAATATTTCCGCACTATGCTCCCTTCTCTACGTTTTGAAATGGAAATGTCTATCCTGTGATGTTGGAAGTATGGGATCTGCCTTTTGATTTTGATTTTATAAAGCTAGTGTTAATTTATTTATTTATTTATTTATTTATTTATTTATTTCCCTTGTTCCGGTCAACCCTGCTCGCTCTGCTCGACCCTGCTCGCTCCAGCCTTCCCCACTCGCTCTGGTTGGTCTCTCAGGTCCAAGGATTGGTTTATTATTATTCTTCATAAGTACGCTGTAGCTGACTTCAGACGCACCAGAGGAGGGCATCAGATCTCATTACGGGTGGTTGTAAGCCACCATGTAAGCCACCATGTAGTTGCTGGGATTTGAACTCATCACCTTCGGAAGAGCAGTCAGGTGCTCTTACCCGCTGAGCCATCTCACCAGCCCGCTAGTGTTAATTTAATAGAGTGAGGGAGACATGTTCCAGGTCCTCCAAGCAGCAGAACTCAGCAGCTTTGGCCACATAGCTATGGCTTTAGAGTTCAGAGTAGAAGGGACTACTGGAACAATTGATGCTTGTTAGCTGGAACTAAGAAATTAGTGGTGATTAAGAAGAGACCAACACAGAGCTGGAGAGATGGCTCAGCAGTTAAGAGCACTGACTGCTCTTCCAGAGGTCCTGACTTCAATTCCCAGCAACCAACCATCTGTAATGGATCTGACACCCTCTTTCAGAACACCCAGAACAGAGCCTGGCACACAGTGTAACTGACATTAATAAAATGAATGAACATCCAGGAAAAAAAAAAAAAAAAAGAAGAGACCAACACCACTGAGGTGAAATCTTCTGGGAAGTGTTCTTAGAGAGTACAAAGAAGTTGTGTTCCAGAGATAGCCAAGGTTGTACCTCGTGCTACAGATATACTTGGTAATGTGTAAGACTCACCCAGGTGGTTCTGGCTTTGAAACCATAAAGGGGTCATAGAGACAAGCTGAGGCTTGGCACTGTGAGAGGCCATGGAAGGCCATTGGTGAAGGTGCAGCCTCAGTTGCAGTTGATGGCCAGGACCAAAAGGGTCATGCAAAGGATTTGAGGCTTGGCACCCTGAAGAGAGCCTATGAGAGGCTCTTGGTGAAGCCTACATGCAGTAGAAGACACCAATGTATTGGAGATGCCGGTACCATGGGGTAATCACCAAGAACAGCTGCAGCAGTAGAGTGGATCAACCTGAGCTTAGAGTGCTACAGAGGGAAGAGCTGGAGAAGTGATGCCAGCCCTTTGGAAGAGACCCCAAAGATCATGTATGAATCCCAGACATTGAAACATGAAGCTGTAACATTGAAGTTGCTTTGGAGATCCCACGATGTTTGAAATGCCAGGGCTGTGGGTTTCTGCTGAGGAAAGCTGCTAACAGGGAATAGAATCAGCCCAGGGGAAAGAAGTTTGTTGCAGACAACAAAGATGAAAAAGGAGTTGGAGCTCTGAAGAGCACTTTGACACCAGACAGGACATGCAGAGTTTGGAGTTTGCCCAGCTGATTTCCTGTCTTGCTTTGGGGTTTACAGTTAAGTGATTGGATGAATCTCAGAAGAGACTTTGAACTTTGGACTTTTAACATTGTTGAGACTGCTATAGTCTATGGGAACTTTTGAAGATGAACTAAATGTATTTTGCATTATGCTATGTTTAGGTGTGGCCCCCATAGACTCATATGTTTGAACAAGTCGATGGGGTCAGAGAGTAGAATGTGATGGTTTGTATATGCTCAGCCCAGAGCGTGGCACTAATAGAAGGTGTGGCCTTATTGGAGTAGGTGTGGACTTTTTGGAGTAGTAGGTGTAGTATTGTGGGTGTGGGCTTTAAGACACTCATCCTAGCTACCTGGAAATCAGTATTCTCCTAGCAGCCTTCACATGAAGATAAAGAACTCTCAGCTCCTACTGCACTGTGCCTGTCTGGATGCTGCCATGTTCTTGCCTTGATGATAATGGACTGAACCTCTGAACCTGTAAGCCGGCCCCAACTAAATGTTGTCCTTATAATTATTTTGTTGTTGTTGTTGTTTTTCGAGACAGGGTTTCTCTGTGTAGCCCTGGCTGTCCTGGAACTCACTTTGTAGACCAGGCTGGCCTCGAACTCAGAAATCTGTCTGCCTCTGCCTCCCAAGTGCTGGGATTAAAGGCGTGCACTACCTTATAAGAGTTCCCTTGGTCATAGTGTCTATTCACAACAGTAAAACCCTAAGATAGGATACCAGTGGTGGATCTAAAGTGGATCTTCATTTTCATTCCTTCTTTACACAGACCTTTACAGGCATAAGAACCTTTTCTTCTATGACTTGAGGCAGCTATTGCAAATGATTGGGCATGGGTCTTATGTGGAAAGCCAAAATCTACATGTCTTAGAAAGTAGACCTGCAGGCTGGAGAGATGGCTCAGAGGTTAAGAGCACTGACTGCTCTTCTGAAGGTCCTGAGTTCAAATCCTAGCAACCACATGGTGGCTCACAACCATCTTTAATGGGAATCCAATACCCTCTTCTGGTGTGTCTGAAGACAGTGTACACACATATATGAAATAAATAAATCATAAAAAGTAATCTTGTTTAAAAGGAATAAAGAGGGTCTGGAGAGATGGCTCAGCAGTTAAGAGCACTGACTGCTCTTCCGAAGGTCCTGAGTTCAAATCCCAACGGCCACATGGGGGCTCACAACCATCTGTAATGAGATATGACCCCCTCTTCTGCTGTTCATAAGACAGCTACAGTGTACTTACATATGCTAATAAATAAATCTTTTTTTAAAAAAAAGGAAGAGAGAGAGAGTGAGAGAAGACCTGCTCCATTTATACTGCTGAAGCCTTTAAACATCCAACTTGTAGGTCTACAGTAACATGGTTGAGAGCCTAAGGATTTGATATCATCTTTTTTCACTCCTTTTAGTTTATAGTAAACAAAATAAAATGAAATGTTATGCTACAAATAAATAAACCAGAGAAAGCAGGCATCAGAACAACTCTCAGGAGTCATAACTCAGTGGGAAGACTATCCTCGACTAGTAACAGGTTCACTTCCTGCTGCCTGCAGAAGCAGATGTAGAACTCTCAGCTCCTTCTCCAGCACCATGTCTGCCTGCATAATTTAATGGACTACAATAGCAGGATCACGGAAGACAGTGGTGCTGTTATTTGAAATGTGGGGGCCCAGTTCTAGAGGCTTCAGAGGTGAAGAATATTAGCATGTGGCCTAGAAGCTGTTACTGTGATATTTTCCTGAAGAATGTGGCTGACTTTTGCCATTGTCCAAAAGATCTGCCTGTGGCTAAAATTAAGAGTTCTCATTAACAGCTTTGGCAGTGGAAATTTCCATATAGCCTAGTATTGACTTTGTTGCTTGGTTATTAGTAGACATACTTATTCAGATTTATGATGAAAAGTAGCAAGCTAAGCAAGAAAAAAATAGAAAAATGTGCCATTGGAGGAGAAAGGGGGACACCAGGAAGTGTAAACTGACTACAGAAAAGCCTGGTGTTAAACGCAATAGAGGGACTGGTGACCTCAGGACAAAATCCCATCCAGTTAGCTTCCAGTTTTCGAAAAGGAATTAAAGAAAAATTTAGAGCCAAGTGTGATGGTGCACTCCTTTAATCGCAGCACTCTGGAGGGAGAGGCAGGCAGATCTCTGAGTTTGAGGCCAGACTACTCTGCAGAGCAAGTTTCAGAACAGCCAAGTCTAGGCAGAGAAAGAAACCGTGGAGAACAGAAAGCTGGTGAAGATGTAACTGAACAAGGGGAGGCGTGCTCCAGCCACAGCAAGCAGCAGAACTTGGCAGCTTCAGCCACATGGCTCTGGTTTTAGAGTCAAAGAAAGAAGAGAGGGATTATGCAATCTTCCTCCTCCATTAAGGAAGCTGCTGAGACTAGGTCAGGGGTGTCTGTGCATGGAGGCCTGGAGAGGCCATTGTGTGAAGCTGTGAAGGTGAAACTTGAATTGTCTTAGAGACCCCAAGATGTTGGAGATGCCAGAGTGATAGGATACCTGCTGAGGAAAGCTCCTAACGGGAGTGGAACCAGCCTGAGAAGGAAAAGTATGCTCTAGTCAACAAAGCTGAAAGGAGTCAGACATTTGAAGACCACTTTGACATCAGACGTGGGGATGCAGAGTTTGGAGTTTGCCCAGCTGGTTTTTGGTCTTGCTTTTGAATAGTATTTCCTCACCATGTTCCCTTTCCTCCAATTTAGAATGGCAATAAGTATTCTGTGCCAGTATATGTTGAAAGTATGTGATCTGCCTCTTAATTTTTGATCTATGGGAAATTAGAGTTAAGAGATTGCATGAATCTCAGAAGATACTTAGGAGTTTGAACTAATTTTAAACAGGATTGAGACTGTGATAGATGATCAGGATATTTGAAGTTGGAATAAATACAATTTTACATTATGATATGGCTATGAGCCTATGGAGACCAAGGAGTGGAATGTAGTGGTTTGAATAAAAATGGCCCTGATAGACCTACAGTGAGCAGTACTATTCAGAGATGTGGTCTTGTCGGAGTAGGTATGACTTTTTTTTTTTTTTTTTTGCATCACTATGGGGTGAGCTTTGAGGTCTCAGAAACTCAAGACTGTTCACTTCTTGTTGCCTGAAGAACAGGATGTAGAACTCTCACCTCCTTCTCCAGCACCATGTCTGCCTGCACACTGCCATGCTTCTTGCCATGATGATAATGGACTAATACTCTGAAACTGTAGACCAGCACCAATTAAATGTTTTCCTTTATAAGAGTTGCTGTTTTAGTTAGGGTTTTATTGCTGTGAAGAGATATCATGACCATGGCAACTCTGTTTTGTTTTGTTTTGTTTTGTTTTTCAAGACAGGGTTTCTCTGTGTAACCCTGGCTGTCCTGGAACTTACTTTGTAGACCAGGCTGGCCTCGAACTCAAAAATCTGCCTGCCGCTACCTCCCAAGTGCTAGGATTAAAGGCGTGCACCACCACGCCCAGCTCCTTGGCAACTCTTATAAAGAAAAATATTTAATTGGGGGTTGGTTTATAGTTTCAGAGGTTTAGTCCATTATCTTCATGGCAGGGAACATGGCACCACACAGGTAGACATGATGCTGGAGAAGGAGCTGAGAGTTCTACATGTTGATCTGCAGGCAGCAAGGAAATACTGTGTACCACACTGAGTGTAGTTTGAGCATAGGAGACCTCAAAGCCACACCTCCACAGCAGCACAAGGCCACGCCTACTCCAACAAGGTCACATCTCTCAGTAGCACAACTCCCTATGGGCCACGCATTCAAACACTTGAATCTATGGGGCTATATCTATTCAAACTACCAAAGTTATCAGGTAATGGTGTTTTTTCACAACAATAAAACCTTAACTAAGACAGAAGTTGATACCAGGTACTGGGGTATTACTGCAATCGGTCTGTCCTTGCTTTCATTTGAAGGAATGTGGATTTTGGTGCATAGAGTTAGAAAAGCAGTTGAATGTTTTCTTTAAGCACAGCTTAACAGGCCATACCAGTAGAAGCATGGAAGACCGAGGGTAATTTGAACTCTGGGAGCCTGGCTCAAAAAGTTCAGAGAAGAAATTTAGTATGTTGCCTAGAGATCATTCTTGTGATATTTTGATGAGGAATATGGCTGCTTTTTGCCTTTGTCTGCCTGAGGCTTAGGTGAGATTTAGATTAATTTTGCATTGGCAAAGGAAATCTCAAAATAGTCTAATACAGACTTTGTTCTGTGCTTCACTCTTATGAAGAATATTTAGATGAAACAGAGCAAGCTGAGCAAGGAAAAATACAAAATGTATGGTTCAAGGATGAAAAGGGCACCAGGAGGTAGAATGAAACTAAATCCTGTGTTCAAGGAGATAAACAGATTAAAGACATTGAGTAGAATTAAGGGAGTGGTGACTTCAGGACTCTATCCCACTCAGCTAAGCATTCAATTTGTGGAAAGGAATTAAAGAAAAGCTTTTTTTTTTTTTTTTTTGGTTTTTCGAGACAGGGTTTCTCTGTGTAGCCTTGGCTGTCCTGGAACTCACTCTGTAGACCAGGCTGGCCTCGAACTCAGAAATCCGCCTGCCTCTGCCTCCCGAGTGCTGGGATTAAAGGCGTGCGCCACCACGCCTGGCTTAGGTCTAGGCATGGGTGGTATACACCTTTAATCCCAGAACTATGGAGACAGAGGCATGCAGATCTCTGAGTTCAAGGTCAACCTGAACTACAGAGCAAATTCTGTGACCGTCAATGTTAAGCAGAGAAGGAAACCATGGAAAACTGAAAGCTGGTGAAGATGTAATTGAATGATGGGGTCATGTTTCAGCCCCAGCAAGCAACAGAACGCGGTAGCTTCAACCACATGGTTCTGGCTTTAGAATCAAGGATAGAAGAAAGGGATTATGAAATTTTCTTCTATAACTAAGGAGAGCTGCTACAGCTAGGGATGTGTCCACAGACTACGTGAATCTCAGAAGAGACTTTAAACTCTGCACTTTTAAACATTGTTGAGTTTATGACAGACAATGGGGACTTTTGAAGTTGGACTAAATGCATTTTTCATTATGTTATGGCTACAAGCCTACGGGGACTGTGGAGTAGAATGTGTTAATTTGAATAGGTATGTTCCCATAGATTCATATGCTTGAATGCTTGGCCATAGAGAATGACACTATTAGGAGGTGTGGCCTCACTGAAGGAAATATATCACTGTGGAGGCAGGCTTTGAGGTTGTATGTGCTCAAGCTAATTCCAGTCTGAGATACAATCTCCTTCTGATGTCTTCTGATCAAGATGTCAAACTCTCAGCTCTTTCTTCAGCACCAGGCCTGCCTGTTCTCTGCCATGTTTCCTGCCATGACAGCAATGGACTAAATCTCAGAAGCGGGAAGCCACCCCCTAATTAAATGTTGTCCTTTGTAAGAGTTGCCTTCATCATAATAGTTGCCTTGATCATGGTGTCTCTTCACAGCAATAAAACCTTAAGACAGACAGATATTTTAAAATGTGTGAGATGTCTTTTAAAGGTTTTTTTTCTCTTTTCTTGATTTATTTATTTATTATATGTAAGTACACTATTGCTGTCTTCAGACACACCAGAAGAGGGTTTCAGATCTCATTACAGATGGTTGTGAGCCCCCATGTGGTTGCTGGGATTTGAACTCAAGATCTTTGGAAGAGTAGTCAGTGCTCTTAACTGCTGAGCCATCTCTCCAGCCTGAGATGTCTTATCTAATGTAATCAAGTCTGGTCCCTGAAACTAGCTCTATGTATGTTTCAGCACACTGACCACATGCTGCAGACACAGAGGTCAATCTTCAACCAGATTCCTATCACAATAAGGATCTAAATGCCAGGAAGGGTGGTGCATACCTTTAATCTCAGCACTTGGAGGTGGCTTTCTGTCAGTTTGAGGCCAACCTGATCTATGGATTAAGTTCTAGGATAGCCAGGCTATACAAGGAAACCCTGTCTCCAGGAAGGGGGGGAGGGTGTTGGGGCAGAGGAAAAAGAACCTGCAATCTACAGCCAGATCTGATCTTCCACACAAGTAACTTTCAGCTTGCTTAAAGACAATCTAAGTGAATTTTCCCCATTCCATGGTTCTTTGATTTTTCCATTTTCCCTCTTTTCCCCCTGCTTTCCCAGGGATAAGAACATGAGCAGTGCGATCGCTCAGCTGACTACTACACAATTTTGCTAGTGTTTTATTAATTCAAAAGCACTTTACAAGAAAATACAAGTATGGCTTCCAATAGGAATGTTATACCTGGACTTGATATCAAGTTCACAGATTTGTGTGCAAGGAAAAACACGCTTTCAAGTTAAACAACAATTTGCAACCAAAACTTTAACCCAAGGATTCTCACAAACATATTACAAATGACAGTGTGAAAATAAATCTTGCACAGTAACTCAAAAGTTCAGCTCTACAATATACCGTTAAACTGATAGGACACTGGTATCTTAATTTTACATGTCCAAATAAAGATGCTATAACAGCTCCTCAACCAGGAGGGAACTGCTTTGAAAACTTTCTGGGTGCCATTCCTACCCTTTCCCTGTTGGCTTGTGTTCACAGCAGCTTTTAGAGACGGCTTATCAATTCATCCACAGTACACACTGAGTCTCAGCTACTAGAGGAATTACAGCTTTAGTCAAACTCCACCAAAAGTTTCTATCTCATCAGTACCCCACACTTTAACTGGGCAGGATCTGGGTTTATTTCAGTCTATGAAAAACTAAAGTTCAAAGCAAATTTAATCTTGCTTAAGGGAACATTACAAAGTAACAAGTCTTTTTTTTTTTTTTNTTTTTTTTTTTTTTTTTTTTAAGATTTATTTATTTATTTTATGTAAGTACACTATAGCTGTCTTTAGACACACCAGAAGAGGGCATCAGAACTCATTACAGATGATTGTGAGCCATCATGTAGTTGCTGGGGTTTGGGTTTTTTTTGTTGTTGTTTGTTTGTTTGTTGAGACAGGGTTTCTCTGTATAGCCTTGGCTGTCCTGGAACTCACTTTGTAGACCAGGCTGGCCTCGAACACAGAGATCTGCCTGCCTCTGCCTCCCAAGTGCTGGGATTAAAGGCGTGTGCCACCACGCCCGGCTGTGGTTGCTGGGATTTGAACTCAGGACCTCTGGAAGAGCAGTCAGTGCTCTTAACCACTGAGCCACCTCTCCAGTCCCCAAAGTAACATTTCTTTTTTTTTTTTTTTAATTTTTTTTTTTAAGATCTTTTTTTATTTATTATATGTAAGTACACTGTAGCTGTCTTCAGACACTCCAGAAGAGGGCACCAGATCTCGTTACGGATGGTTGTGAGCCACCATGTGGATGCTGGGATTTGAACTTATCACCTTCGGAAGAGCAGTCGGGTGCTCTTACCCGCTGAGCCATCTCACCAGCCCCCAAAGTAACAATTCTTGATATCACATGCTTCATATGATCCACTTGAAACCATAGAGAATTACATTGTTTTATGTGTCACTGTTCCAAGAAACAAAACAAATTTGAACAACAAAAACATCTTTAAAATGCACCAAGCTTATGATGTCTCAAGCAAAACTTTAATTTCTTTTTTTTTTTTCCCTTGTTCCGGTCAACCCCGCTCGCTCAGCCGCTCCGCTCCCTCCAGCCAGCCCCGCTCGCTCCGGTTGGTCTCTCTGGTTCAAGGATTCGTTTATTATTATTATTCATAAGTACGCTGTAGCTGACTTCAGACGCACCAGAGGAGGGCGTCAGATCTCATTACGGGTGGTTGTAAGCCACCATGTGGTTGCTGGGATTTGAACTCATCACCTTCGGAAGAGCAGTTGGGTGCTCGTACCCGCTGAGCCATCTTACCAGCCCCAAACTTTAATTTCTTATACATACTCCTGTCAAATGAAAATACTTCCTGTATGCCACTTCCTTTGCAAAGTGGGCTTTTATTTCTTTCATTTGACCTAGATCGGCTACAAGACCTTGAGAAGGATCCAGAAATGGCTTGTGATTTCTCTTACTAGACAGAGACCTTTCTTGTTTATCTCTAGAAAGTGACCTGCTCTGGCTTTGGGAGAAGCTTCTTTTGAAGATCTGTGCTCAGGTGGAGACATCCTCCTATGGTGATCACGTCAAGGGCAACAATGCCAACAGGGAGGCGGGCCATAATTTCCACTTCCCTTTTCAGCAGAAGCATCTCAAATTTGAGAGATCTTCAAATTCAACAAAAGCAAGTCCAGGAGGGTTTCAAGCAGCCCACACACTTCAGAGTGGTCCATAATACCCAAAAGACTGGTCTAATTCAATCTTGTTCCCATTGTTTCCAAGATTCCCATGTAAACTTTACAGTTCACAGAACAGGAATCACTACGCGTTTCGAGATCCTGGGTTCAAAAGGCTGAAGTTCAAATTCGTATGTTCTGACAGGCACACCCTTGCTCCCCTCTGGCTCTGCTCTCACAGATGCTCTCCATTTGTGGCGTCCACGAAATGCCTCCACTTTCCCCCTTTAACCTTAATATCTTTCTTATTTCCTGAAGGTAAAACAAATACATATTTGGGTTTTGTTGTTGTTGTTGTTTTGTTTTGTTTTTTTAAAGTTAAATAGTTCGATATAATAGTTAAATATTGGCAGCACTCCATATAACTCCAAGATTAACATTTTCTCATGTGGTATTTAAAAGTCTATTAATTGAGAAGAGGAAATAGGGTTGTTTGAACTGAAACCCAGCACTTTGGATCTGTCATCAACTCAACCCTTGTTCTGCCATATATTCTCAGAAGAAAAATATCTCAGCATGGATAATCAAGTTCATATCAGTTACTTTCCCTAATGCTGTTATAAAATTCTCTGATCAAAGCAACTTAAAGGAGAATGGACTTCCTTTGGCTCACAGTTTGAGGGTACAGTCCATCATAGTGGAGAAGTCATTTGGCAGACGCTTGAGTAAACTGTTAGTCAAATTGCATCTAGCATCAAGAAGAGCAAGTGATGAGAGCTTGTGCTCAGCTCACTTTCCCTTTGTTCTTCAGTCTAGGCCCCTAGTTGATGTCATGATGTCACCTGGAGTTAAAGTGGCTCTTCCCACCTCAATTAACCTAATCTAAATAATCCCTGAAAGGTATGCCCAGAGTCTTAGGTGATTCCAGATTGTGTCATGTTGAAAATCAGTAGTACCTACCATTAAGTTCACAGTGGATAATCTTTTGTAATTATCATCTTGAAAGAATTATAACAGGCAATGAACTCATAGGAGGAAAGATGTGATGGCTAAATCCAGGATAAGCAAGCTGCAGTTAAGACCCTGGAGGCTTTGGAGCCTGGCCAACTCAGAATCTCATCTCTATCACTTTCATCAAATGGGAAACTCAACTCCACAGCGCCTAGACCATAAAAAAAATGACAATAAAGCCTGTATTGTAAAAAGATCTTAAATCTCTGGGATTACTGGGATCCTGGTATGGAGCTAGGCACATAACATGTCCTCACTCAGTGTGAACCACTTGTATATATGGCTTTCAGCACAACGTCATGGCAACCAGTTCTAAAGCAAGAGACAGGAAAGTCTGGCTCTGTGCTCTGAATCATCAAATTTTCCTTTGGTAACTTTATGACAGGTTATTTATAGAAGCCATGCTGGACCGGGCACATTCTACTGTTGCCCTGGGTTTGGGGAACTGGGTAGTAGTTTCCTGGGAAGCAGAGGCTCATCTATAGTCTACAGTAGTTAAATCCCTCCTCTGTTACACAGAATATTGTCCAGATGAAATTTGGTAGAAATAAGTGGAGTGAAGGAAAGAAACCACAGAGGGACAATCCAAAGGCAGGGAGAACTGTAGAGCCAGGCAAACAATTGCTATCTTCAGGGCTCTGTGGAGAGGCAGAACGGGAAAAACAAAGCCAAAAACCATGATAGAAAAAATCAGACAGGCCCCAAAGTCCTGGAAAATCAGTTCAGGAAACTAGGAAGGGGTTAACTTGTTAAGCCTTTGCAAGGATACTGAGCAAGAGTGCCTCGGGAGAGGGAACAGAATATACCATGTCTTCTGCAGGGAGAGATACCAACGAGTATATTTCTTCTGTTTCCCGGTTTTTAGAGGAAAGGATAAATACACACACTCTCTCCTCCATAATTAGTGGTTTATTCCATACTTCTTTTGGATTTGCCCGACACCAGCCAGGGGAGCCAACTCTTCAGATTCTGGCCCTTTGGGAGTAGACTCTTGGAAACACATTCAACTTTGAGATCTGAACAATTCAAACTAAGTCAGATCAAGCAACCCCTTGTGAGAGATGGTTTATTTCTTCAAGGAGCCCTACTTCCTTTCTCTAGTCCATTGCCATTCCAGAGTTAAGATACCATTTATAAATGCACAGACTATGCACAGATCAGGTCTCTTCCCTGCCAGTTAAATCCTTTGTAGCTTCCTGTTAAAAGTCAAATAATAGATTGTGGTCCATAAGTTTCATGTGATCCAGTCTTCGCTCACCTCAATCCGTCCTTAGTCCACCTTCCTCTCAGAATCTTCTGGCTGGTTAGTGACTGTACTATTTTTGCTTTAGGTGTCTTCCTGAGCTCCCTTCTGTGTAGGCCTTTGTAGCAGCTGTTATTTGAGTAGGAAATTCTCTTCTCTCTGATTGTGGCATGGCTGACCCCTTCCTTGCCTTTCCTAGTCATAAACATAAACATAAACATAAACAAGGAGCCTTCCAGAAACACCCAATCTAAAGTCCTCACTCTTGCTCATCAGCAGTCTCTACTTTCTAGAATTTTTCTTGGGCCTTTGCACGCTGACTGCAGTTTATCACTCTCCTGGGTCTGATCTGTCATCATCACCATTGAATCCACAAATCCACAGTATAATAACTACTGCAGACAAAAGAAAAAAAAAAAAGGAAGCTCTGATTTCCTTCCCTGCCTCCTCTTTTTCTCCCTGCCTTCTTTGATGACTATCATTCACTTTGATGGTAATTAATTCCTTCCACGCCATGCAGACACAGCATGACCACATTCTAGATTTTATTCTCCAATTCTGGTGCCCTGAAGGAAGAGAGGCGGTGTGGGCACAAGCCAAGAAGCTGCCCACGGAGTCTGGCTCTGGTTCTGTGATTCATCTACATTAAATGGTGAGACCCTGTCCTTTACTCTCTTCAGACACATCTCAAAACCCAACTGTGGGGAAATTTTCACTTGAAAAAAGTTTAAATTCATTTCAGGACAAAGTACCAAGCTTGAGAGAGTGAGGACAACATAATACCCCAGTTGAGGGATGAAGGACAAGTGTGACGTCTATGCAGCGGGAAGAGAAAACATGAGGAAGAAAGTGTTTCACTAAAGCCAACAACGTGTGCAAAGGATAAAAGATGAGTGGGTGGGAAGTTTTATTCATCTTCAACACAGCCCAGCCTTGAGGACGGTCTAAATACTCTCCAGGTGACCTTACTGTGTACCCAAGATTGAATCAGAACATTGGTAAAAAAGAAAAGGGCTAAGGAGAAGTGATGCTGAGGGAGTCACCTCAGCAGATCACAAAGGGGCTTAGAGGACCTTGCATTTCCTTCTCTGAGCACTTGGAAACAAAACATTTTCTTTTAAAGGGAAGGATGACCAGATTAGACTTGTATGCATCAAAACATTCCTCGTGTGGACAATGGATTGGTACTGGGTCTGAGTATAAGACAACCAGTTTGGAGGCTCTTGCAATAATTCAGGCAAGAGATAACCACAGCCTGAAGTTGAGCTAATAGAAACAGGGGTGAAGAGAAGGTGAATTCCAGAAATGTTTAGCAGGTAGAAATGCTTGGGCTTGACGAGAGACTGGCTGTGGGAGGAAGATGTCAAGAACCACCTGCTGTAAAACAGCTGGGTGGAGGATGCTTCGCTCACTAAGATAGAGATCTCTGGGTGGAAGGCATCAAACACAGGGTAGAGGCCAGTCTGTGGATATACGGGTGAGGACATCAGCCTGGGAGCTGGTGAGGTTGTGGTACCCATGGGACATCCAAATGACACCAGAAGACCACAGATAATAACTTAGACTTAGGAGAAACCCCTAGATCGAGGATAGAGATTTGGGAATCAGCTGGAAAGATTGAGAATGTGTGAAGTTACTCAGAGGTGAGTGGGGAGTGAGAAGAGGCAAGTGTGTCACAGGTTATTCTCTCAGCTAGGCAGCCCTAAACCACCAAGGGCAATTACCCTAGTGCTGAGCTGACTTGTCCTGGCTAGTCCTCTTCAAATCTCCAGCCAGTAGGAACACCTGCTGCTGGCCCATGTTATTCCTGTCTCTATCAGTCTAGTGAAACCAACCCGGTATGCACGGAGGGAACTGGGTACTTTGGACTCAGATGCAGAAAGCCACTTTAAATTCCAGGTTTCTGTTTAGAGTTTCCTAAATATAGTGGGAGTTGTGTGATTGACATCTGAGCTATTTTAAAGGATGCAAGTATACATCATCTGAGAATGGGGATATTTAAGAACTAACTCAAGGATCATTGAGATGGCTGAGCAGGTAGAGATGCTTGCCACCAAGCCCAACAGCCTATGTTCAATCCCTGGGATTCATATGGTAAAAGAAAAGGACTCACTCCTCCAAGTTTTCCTCTAATCTCCACATATTTACTGTGGCATATATATGTCCACAATACACAAAATAAATAAATGTGATAAATAAAATAAATACTAACTCAGTATAAAGTCTTAGGAAAAAATTCTATGAGCAGTAGCAGAACTTGCTCTGAGTGAGGAAGGATAGGTAACCGCTCTAATTCTAGGCTTTGGATCACTGTGATTTTATCTCTGGCTTTCAATCTGGATGAATCTACATTACCTGTTCTACCTCTAATTAGAAGCAACATTTGTTGCATTATAAATAATGATGGCAGAGAAGTTTCTTTTATGTCTTACAACAGCCTATAAAATAGATTACGTTCCATTTTAAAGGTGAAGAAACTGAGACTTGAACTAATGAACTTGACCAAAATTTAGCTCTACGCCACATATATATAATTTATTTATTTTATAGTTATTATTTATTATAAGTTATAATTTGTTATAATCTAAGTTCAAATTCCATTCAGCCTCCCTAACTACCTTTTACTTCTTTCTTAAAGGACCTCTGGACCAGCCCAAGCAGAGAGCTACAGGAGATAGAAGGAGGGTCTGAGAGAAGCCCAGAAGCTACTCCCTGAGAGCGGCGTGTTTGTGACTTTGCCTTTTGCCTTCAGTCCCTTCTCAGTACCGATCATAAGCATCACCATCAAAGAGGCTGATGGAATTTGTCGGGAAGGAGGGGAGGCAGAGTTGTCTGGGCAGTGGCAGAGTGCTCCTCCAGCATGTATAAAAGGCCCTGGGTTCAAACCCCAGCAGTAAAACTAAGCAATTGTATTCTTAAACTACATATTCCTTTCTTTTAGTTATATCTTCATAGATCTGTGATTGGGAAACTTAACTAGGGAAATGTCTGTGGTGTTCTCTTCCCCATCTTTCATGAAAGGCATAGAAAGAAGTAGGTGGAGGTGCCTAGAAGGTAGAGTGGGTGGAACTTGTCGGGGACAATAGGATTATTGGTTCCACCAGTTTATTATTCACTAGTCACTAGAATTAAGCATAATAATAGTTTGCATTTATATAGTATGTTCTAATTTATAAAGGGCTTTTATGACATTATCTCATTTGATCCTACTGACAACTTTGTAGACAAGGCATGTATAATTATCTCGTTTTATGATTGAGAAAAAACAAGACTTAGAGAAGTTAAATGAATTGTATGTTCAGTGATTAAACTAGAAACCAACTGTTCTTACTTAGAAAGCTTGAACTTGACAAAGGTCATTAAGCTACACTTAGCTTGAACCCCACGGAGGTCAAAAGCGTTTGCTTTTAAACACCGTGTTCCACTAGTCGTTCAACAGATATTTATTGTGTCTTGTTTTCTTAGTTCCTTGCTCATTCTAAATATAATCCGCGTGCTTTTGATGAAGCAGGTACTCATTAATGAAAACACAATTGCGTAAGGCTTCTAGAAACTTCTCCATACCTCAGCAACTCATTTGACCACGGAAGCAAACACAAGCTTGTGGCCTAATCGCAGAGTCCCCACAAGCACTAATTGCATAGAAGATGAACCAAGCAATGACTGAGGCACAGCCCAGAGACTGTCACTCAAGGCCTCTCAACCTTTGGGCACTGGGCTCATAAAAAGCTGCTAAGAAGTCATTGTGGTAGCTCCCAGCCAGAAGCCAGCGCAAGGTGCTGGAAAAAGCTTTTACTCCCAGGAGTCTGTGTGATTCTCTTTTGCTGCGTTAGCCTTTCCCTTTAAAAACTGGTAGCAGCTGTTGGTTGTCTTAGAAATTGTCTAGCCTTAATAGAGCACATCAAAAAGCGCCCCGTGGAGCTGGACCCCTGGGGCAGCTCTGTAAATAGCACCTGTGACGTGTGAGTCGGAGAGAGCCAGAAAGCCCTGCTGGCTCTTCTGCAAGCGCATACTGTGAAACCTGGAAAAGACGCCTAGCTACAAGCGTCTCACACTGCGGGGTCTTCTGACTCGCTTGACAGTTTCCTCTCTTTCTTCTCCTCTCCCTTGCTCAGTTCTCTCCCGGCTCGTTTTATCCAGTCTGTCAGATGATAATGTACAAGAATCCAGACCGAGCTTGCCTGTCTATTTATAGAAGCCAGTCCGGCTACTTCAGCCCCGTGAGGAATGAGTTTGGTTCTGGATTTTGTCGCATGTGAAAATGTATTTATTCCCAAATGCTACAGCCCCACCCTCGTTCCATCACATCAAATACTCTTCTTAGAATGACACACCCTGCTCCTAGGTCCGTTTAAAAAGAGTTTGAGATCACAAAGGTAGTTCATATTAGTTAAGAGTGTCCAGATTATATACATGTACAGATAAAAATTGATTTTTAAAAAAAAAAAGTCTCAGGTTCTTGCTCCAAAGTAAAATTATTAATGACTTTAAAATGTTTGTTTTGGCCTTTTTTTTTTTTTTTTTTTTTTAGCTTGGAGGTCTGATGAAATGACTTATGGGTAGGGTGTTGGTAGTAGGACTGGAGACTCAGCCATGATAAATCTCCTAGGCAAAATCAATAGGTTATCAGAAGAGGAAGAGGAAGGAAATGAACATTGATCTTTCAGCCTGCGTGAGGAGAGTTCTCATAGAATAATCCAGAGAGTAGGCTGAGGCACAGAACCTGGAAAGACCTGCTGTGCGTGATAGTGACTAGTGCCAAATACCGTCACTCTAGAAGCCACAGTTACAAATGCTTCACGGCCCTGAGATAGCGCCCAAATCCCAAACTTCCACTTTAGCATCTCAGCAGCTAAGTAAGAAAATTCAAATAGACTGCCCAAATGCCTAAGACCTGCCGTCAACGCCCAGGCTCCACGTGGCAGGAGGAGGGAACTGTCCTTGAAGTCAATTGTTGTCTTGTTCTCCATACTTACACCCTGGAAACACATACACACATAGAAAGCAAACAAACAAATACGATAATTATAGGTGTGCGGGGGTGGGGTGCGGGGGTGGAGGGTGGTGAGGTGCCTGAGCCTTAAGACCAAGGAAAGACAGACTTGTTTTGTTTTGCGCTTTGAGTTTTGAACCGGGAGTCCCCTGAGTAGTTCAGGGTAACCTTCAAGTAGCTATACTGCAAGCCTGCATCACCACACCACGCTCCAGTCAAACTTTTGATCCGGTCTCCCTCAGCACTGCTTAATACTGCTGCTGCTTTACTCACTGCTATGCGCATAACCTGGGGAACTGTAGTTGGGTACCTGACTGACAAGTCCCACTGGTTTTCCTCTTTCTTAGCGCAGAATCTGACAGTCTGCACTTAAGTAGAGATAATAACACCAGTTCTTCCACACCTGGAGTGAGGCTAGGGACGCAGTCAGCCTCCAGTCGGGCTGACTTCAGAGAAGCTGGGTAATTGCTGCGGGTTTACAGGCTAGGCTCCCTGGAGATCCCGATTTACCGGGATTGTGCCTCCTGCGAGTTTTTGATGGGGTACTGATGGAAGTGTCTGCACTTTTCTTGCTTTGTAATGATTATGGAAGAAAAGCAAACCGCTCTCTTAGTGCTTGCTGCCCTATAGTTATTGTATTTCACTTTAATTTGTCATTTTAGAGTCTTAATACTGACTTAATTACACCAAAGTTTAAATTTTCTCACCATCATCCAAAGAATAGAATGAGGGAAGATTAAGAAAAAAAAGGGAAAAGAGACAAGTTTCAATGTTTCTAAAGGTGTCAATCAAAGACTAAAAGGGTAGCTGATGGTGTCACTCTGAGGAAGAGTTAGTACCTAAGGGTCACAAGTCTCTGGGTCTAATTAACTTAAAAAATGAACAAACAGCCAGGCGTGGTGGCGCACGCCTTTAATCCCAGCACTCGGGAGGCAGAGGCAGGCGGATTTCTGAGTTCGAGGCCAGCCTGGTCTACAAAGTGAGTTCCAGGACAGCCAGGGCTACACAGAGAAACCCTGTCTCGAAAAACCAAAAAAAAAAAAAAAAAAATTGGGGGCTGGTGAGATGGCTCAGCGGGTAAGAGCACCCGACTGCTCTTCCGAAGGTGATAAGTTCAAGTCCCAGCATCCACATGGTGGCTCACAACCATCCGTAACGAGATCTGGCGCCCACTTCTGGAGTGTCTGAAGACAGCTACAGTGTACTTACATATAATAAATAAAATAAATCTTTTAAAAAAAAAAAGAACAAACGAAGGAGGGTTGACCAGTGAGATGGCGCAGAGGATAAAGGGACCTGCCACCAAGCCTAAGGTCCTAACCTTCATCCCGCAGAGCCCATGTCGTGGCGCCCACAAGTTGTCCTCTAACTACCACATACAACAAACAAAATAATGTGATATGCTAATAATGACAATAAAATAATAAATAAAAGACTGGTTTCCATACCTAACATTTGTAAGTACTTTTCCTTATTAGACAGAGAGAGAAAGACCCAAAGAGTAACCTCAGAGATCCCAAGTTCCCTCTCTCTCTAGCAGGAGCTAAATGAAGTCAGTGTTAACTGTTCTGAGGAGTCAGTCATGAAAAAGCAAGGCAAGTTGGCTGAGAATCTCGAAATTATACCAGAGTGATATCACTTGCATATCATCATCAAATTTTCCCTCATACTGGCATCTCATATCCTGAGTTATAAATACACCAAGAAAAAAATCAGACACAAATGGACAAAATTTACCAAAGCGAACACACACACACACACACACACACACACACACACACGCATATACACACACACACACATATACACAAATACACATTCACACACACATACACACACATACACACACCACCTTACATACACCCTAGACAGCCTTTTACTCATTCTCACTGAGAAACATAATTTCAGTGTACTGGATGTATCAGATTATTGAATGCATTATCAATTGTGAAAGAAAAGAATAAGCTTTGGGGGGCTGGAGAGAAGGCACAGTATTTGCTGCCAAATCTGATAACCTGAGTTAAAGCCCCAGGATACACACTACACAAGGAGAGAATAAACTTCAATGGGTTGTCCCCTGATCACCACATGAATGCCATAGCACACCCATACACATAGAAATACACACAAAAATAAATGTAAATTTATTTATTTATTTATTTATTTATTTATTTATTTATTTACTGTTGAGTTCCTCTGTATAGCCCTGGCTGTTCTAGAACTTACTCTGTAGACCAGATTGTTCTCAAACTTGGAGATCTGTCTGCCTCTGTCTCCTGAGTGTTAGGATTAGAGGAGTACACAATCACTACCTGACTTTTTTGTTCATTTCTTTTTTGTTTACTTGTTTGTTTCTTTGCTCTCACTGTATAGCCCTGGCTGTTCTAGAACTCAGTCTATAGACCAAACTGACCAATACTCACAGAGATCCTCCTGCTTCTGCTTTTTTCCAAGTGCTGAGAATAAAGGTATGCATCACCACCACCTTGCTAATGTAATTTTTTTGAAGTGGGGCTAAAGTATGGTTCAGCAGTTAAGGGCACTGACTGCTCTTTCAAAGGGCCTGGATTCAGTTCCTAGCACCCATATGACAGCTCTCTACCATCTGTTACCTCCCGTTCTAGGGGATCCCATCCTCTCTTCTGGCTTCCATAGGCCTTGCACACACAGAGTACACACACCTACATACAGCCATACACGCATATACATACAAATAAATTACTTTTTTTAAATTCAAAAAGTAAATAAAATCTCACAGCATCTTCATAGTCTTAGAGATGGAATGTCAAGACTATGACCTTAGGGCTTTATCGTTCTTGTAGAACTCTAAAACTATCTGCAGATTCTAGCATACTCACTTTTCCCGAACAGTCAGTCCAGTTTTTGAGGATACCTATCTTTTCAGTCTGTCTTTATAGGTTCAGGGTCATTTCCAAACTTAATTACTTACTTGCTTACTTACTTACTGAGTATACTTATGCTTTATAATTTGATTCATGATAAGTGCTTTTCTCAGAGTACTCAGTCCAATCAGTTCCAAACTAAGCTTGTAGCTTAATGCTTCCCGACAACAGTGTATCCAGTTATTGAATGGGAAGCTGTAATAAATGACCTTTATGGTCCTTTTGAAGGTAGGTTTTATAGGTGCGTGGATAGAGCAAGAACAGGAAGGAGGCATGGGAAAAATTAGAGAATTGAGGCAGGCAAGGGAGAAGAGTGGAGCCTGACAGTTTGTCAAGGCTTTGTTGAACTCTGGCCTCCATGCTGCTCCATAAATACTTCCACTGAGCTAGATCTTTGGTCTGTGACCTGACTTAATTAACTAGTGAAATTATTTTTACTGAGGAGAAGAATGTGGAATTATGTGTGTCGAATATTTTCTACTCTGGTCAATCGTTCATTGCTGGACGCACTCTTAGCTGCTCTACAGACTAGGCAGTTGCTTACTCTGGTGCCTGTGCAGTGGTTCCCAGGGAAGAGGGATCCATCTCTCACAGGAGCGCTCTAGGCACTCCAGCTCTAGGCACTCCAGCCCTAGGCACTCCAGCCCTAGGCACTCCAGCCCTAGGCACTCCAGCTCTAGGCACTCTAGCTCTAGGCACTCCAGCTCTAGGCAGGGGTTGATTTGGTCTCAGTTCCATGTAGCTAAGTAGCTTGGTATGTCTAGTCATTAACTTGTTAAAACAACTTTTATGGAACACTGAAACAACTGCAGTATAAAAGACTAGGACATTGCCGCCCAGAAGCTAAGAAGATGCAAAGAAAAAATGACTTAAAGCAGAAACTTTCCTATTTTGCTACAGAGAAATGAAAGTACTAGGGAATTCAAAGGACAGAGCAAAGCCTCCAAGATCTACCTTAACTATACCTTACAAATGTCAATAATTTTTTGTACTGTCATTTCTATGTCTTTTTGGAAAACAAACAAACAAAAAACAAACAAACAAACAAACAAAAACATAGCAGGGCGGTGGTGGCACACGCCTATAATCCCAGCACTTGGGAGGCAGAGGCAGGTGGATTTCTGAGTTCAAGGCCAGCCTGTTGTACAGAGTAAATTCCAGGACAGCCAGGGCTACACAGAGAAACCCTGTCTCAAAAAACAAACAAACAAACAAACAAACAAACAAAAGGACGAAATGGAGATTCAGTAAACACAATGATATGGATGATTAAATCTAAGCTTTGTCATTTATTAGTTCTGTGGCATTAGATAAATACCTAAATTTTGGATAACTTGTTTTCTAATTTATAGAGTATAGTTGAGGATTCAAGTAGGTTCAACGCTAAGCATAAGAAAAAATGATCAACTCAGATGCCTTCCTTTGGGAGGGGCTCCTGTTGACTGGCTTTCACTGAGAAAAAGATATTTCCAATCTATGCTTCCCTTATCAGTCAAAGTTTATATTTATTTATGCCATCTTAATATATAAGCAAAAAGTGTCTCTCAAAGAGATATGCTATATAGTTAATATTTTAGCAATATTAAAGGAGTTCCTTCCTCAGGAAGGTAAAATAGTCATTCCTGATCACTGGCTGTGCAGTGGGGAAGGGGTAGACACAGAANTATTTCCAATCTATGCTTCCCTTATCAGTCAAAGTTTATATTTATTTATGCCATCTTAATATATAAGCAAAAAGTGTCTCTCAAAGAGATATGCTATATAGTTAATATTTTAGCAATATTAAAGGAGTTCCTTCCTCAGGAAGGTAAAATAGTCATTCCTGATCACTGGCTGTGCAGTGGGGAAGGGGTAGACACAGAAGCACCCAGGGCCATGGGATGCATGCACATCATCTTCAAGCTCTAGAGTGACAGAGCTAGTCAGAAACAGCAGAGGCCTGGCATCTGGCTCCGTTCCTTAGCTACATGCTTGACCTTGAAGAAGTTACTCAGCTTCTTTATGCTTCGGTTTCCTCATCTATTAAAGGAGGCTAGACCTGTGAGGGTAAATTAGGTCATGTCCATTAAACACTTGAGGTCTTTGGAAGAAATGCATTTACAAACCTATAAACAGCATGATTAATGTCCTCTTCAGCATTATTATGGTTGATGGTGGGAAATAGTTCAATGCACATGGCAACTTCAGAGTTGGGAATGTTTGCTGGAGAACATACCCCACCACCACCACTCAGCATCTTTTGTGCTAGATTAAAACATATCTCTCCCACAGAGGTACTTTTGCCTGTAAATTGCAACAAAATATGAGCGCACCAAACCATCTGAGTCACCTCTTTATTCAATTATTTCCATATACCCATGTAAGAAACATCAACTCTGAGTGTTTAGGACAAGGAATTAAAGTCTTGCTGGGCAGTGGCGGTGCACTCCTTTAATCTCAGCACTCGGGAGGCAGATCTCTGAGTTTGAGGCCAGACTGGTTTACAAAATGAGTTCCAGGACAAACTCTGTCTCAAAAAGCAAGCAAGCAAGCGCTGGACGTGATGGCGCACGCCTTTAATCTCAGCACTCGGGAGGCAGAGGCAGGTGGATTTCTGAGTTCGAGGCCAGCCTGGTCTACAAAGTGAGTTCCAGGACAGCCAGGGCTATACAGAGAAACCCTGTCTCAAAAACCAAAAAAAAAAAAAGCAAACAAACAAAAAATTATTTTAGTCTTTCCAACTTTTTAATACTTGTAAATGTTTTAATCTTCCCCACCCAGTAAAACTTTTGTATCCTCACAAGCCCACTAGAAGATGGTTGTCCCTTTCTCCTGAGAACAGAGACCCCTGGCTGTTATTTACATTTCTCAGACACAAGTTCTTTTCAGAGTAGCCAATTAAATAAGGCTGTGAGGACCCCAGCCAATGGGGAATTGGAAATGGTCACCACATTCTTTAGAATAAAAACCAAGAGCACCCTTGCCAGCACACCCTCTTGATCAAAAGTAAGTCTGCCATGTCCACACACATCAATTGAAATGATCATCTCTTTCTTTGCTGCCCCAAACTGACTTTTACACCTGTTGTGTTTTCTACAATTACACAGAAGACTGCCTTCTGCATTATACAAACAATGTGGGCACGACATCCAGCTCGTTCCAAAGGTTATGTTAAATTTCCCTCATTATTTGATGGATTTCTCAGGCCAGCCCAGGATACTCTCCAGTCTCATTTCAGACGCTACACGGAGAAGGCAGCTAATTGTGGAGGCTTTTGAGAGCTCCCGAGGTAAACTGATACATTGTTCCCTGAATCCCAGCTCTCTCTCCTGTCTTTATGTATCTTTCTCCATTGTACTAGTTACTAAAATTAGGCCATATTGCCTAGGTTTTATTCTCTGCTCTCCCATTAGAAAACAAAGGGAAAGATTTAATTTTGTTTCCTATCTATCTTTAACACCTCACAGTATGTGTGAAGGGTGTCCACAAACTCTGAATGAAGTAGCATTGATACCATTTTGTTTTGAGTAAACGCAAGATGTGCTCATGGACATATAATATATGGCTGAGCTGGACTAGAAAATCTAACACTGACCTCATATCCCCCTGCCTTCAGCAAAGATCATAGAGATGATCCTTTACAGCCATGGCGTTTTTCTGTTAGGAGGGATTTGATGGCAATGGGGAACAGGTAAAGGCAACAGCCATGTCTAAGGCATCAATCTGGTCAAAGTAAGGATATTCTGCTAAATTGTTCCTTACCTCCCTTCTGATATTTTTCACACCTAAAAAGTGTAGCCATATTCCAGATGGAGTGTGTGTATGTGTGTGTGTGTGTGTGTGTGTGTGTGTGTGTGTGTGTGTGTGTGTGCGTGTGTGTGAAATGGTTTGATGGAGAATCAAGCTATTCTAGCCAACTTGTAATTTCAGGGCCCTGCCATCTCTTGCCTGCTTCGCCAGCCTCCTATATCTTCTCTATCCATTTGTGGATGCTACGGTTCCTGTAAGGAGAAATTGAACATGCAGCTCTGCTGGTTAGGGTGCTTCATTCTTTATGCCCACCTCTCACTAGCGGAGTTACTAACAGTAAGTATTTTAATACATGAGCATTTTATACCTGAGAAAACTAATAATCAAGAGGTCAAACGTCTGCTTTCTCTGCTATACTTTGTCCTACAATGCTTGTCCTTGTGGGAAGACTGCGGGGTGGGGGTGGGTGTTCAGGGCCAGATTTCCTCAGCCCTCAAGGATTTGCTCTCTCAGGGAGGAGGTCCTCGCCCAAGGAAGGAGGTAAACCCCTGAAATAAATTATTGCAGGAATGTGGTCAAGTCAGCATGAGAAAAGGACACAGTCTGTCAAGAAGAGTCAGGAGCAGTGAGGGCGGCAACAACAGATCCACAGGTGTGCTGCTCTCCCAGAACAAGGCCACATCCTTGTAAATGGAAAACTGGTTTTGTAGGTACCATATGCCTTTCTCTACATCAGAAGGACTTCTCTTACCTTAAGACTCCTTGAGAGCAAACAAATAAAAATGGTCAGTGAAGAAACCACAAAGGGCAAGGCACACAGTCAGGAACATCTTAGGTAAGCACAAATTTCATTTAACAGAAGGTGTATATTTAAGTGTTGCATTTGGATTAACTGGGTAAGTCAGGAATCTGAAGAGTTCTCAACTGAAACTTGCCTGATGGTTTTTGGTCTATTCAGAAGTTATTTGGTGGCTAAACACAACCTAGCCTGTGTCCATTAAGTGCCAAAACCTAAACTAAGCTCATATGTGTGTGTGTTTGTGTGTGAGTGTGTATATATATATATACATATATATGTTTTAGACATATGTGTGTGTATACACATACATATATGTAATTCCACATCACAGGAACCTTACCACACTTCACTGCAGAAATAAAGTTTGATTATGTCCACTGATATTCAAACACACAAATGTCTGCCAGCATCCCCACTGTTAGGCAATTTAAGCAGCTATAGAGAGATGGAAGGTAGAAAGAAAGGCTTCATCTGACCTTAAGCAGGATGTTTATTCACTGCGAGGGGGCATTTTGTCACCCATGGTGGATGTGTGTGGCTTCTCCTTGTGGGAAAGGCACCTACAAAAGAAGATGGGAGGTAGCACTTTTAGGTGTGAAATTTACCTTCACAGTCCACAAAGGAAGCTGAAAAGTGTAGATCTTTAGCAGGAAACTATCATTCCTAACTCTGACAGGATATAAAAAATGCCTGGCAGGGGTGTTTCATTTTTTCCTGTTGAATCTTTGTTAGAAGGAATGATTATGGGCCCATTGAAGGGATGTCCTCTAGTTAAGTCTCAAAGGGAGAGTGCTATTTTGATTGGTTGTGAGGGAGCAGGCACTTGTCCTGTGTTCCTAAGGAGTCTTGGGAAACAATTATTTGAGGTATGCAAGCAAATGAGTTGGCTACAGAATAGAACTGAGAGATTTCCTGGGAAGGTTAGGGGAGTGGGCAGAGCGAAGTTGGGATATACAAAGTGGGCCAGTGAGAGAAAGTGAGCATATAGTCGATTCGGAGTGACAGTGACTGGCCCTATTGCCTGAACTGCTGCGTGAAAATGAGCTAGCAGAAGTAGCATCAAGTTACAGAGCATCAAAAGAAGGGAACAGGAGAAAATAGAGGACTAATGTAAAGAACTGTATCTGGCCCGTGGTGAACAGGATTTAGCCAGAGTTTCTTCACAGCATCTAAAAGATCTGTTTGCAGATGCACCAGGAACAAATGGGGGGGCAGACACAATAGGGTGAAAGCTATTAGGGGAGCTTGCGTGGAATGGTTTTGTTTGGGTATAGGGTGGATTTCTGTAAGTAAAACATTTAAGAGACGAGGCAAAACATAATTATGAGAATAATAAGGAAGAAGGAGGTGATCCATGGAAGGACCCAGGGTAGTACAGAACCAAATTGTGCCCGGCTCATGTCTTTAGGCAACAGCTCAAACTAGTTAGAACTTGTTGGCATGGAAGCGGTATATAGCTCAAGGAGAAGGGCACGAAACTTGGAGTACCACAGCAGTCAATGAGCTGAGCTGATACTGAAGGATGTTACCATGATCTGAGCTGGTGAGGGTGAAAGGTTAGTTGATGCAAAGAAAGCTTCACTCCAGCTGTTTTAGTTCTGAGTCCCCAAACAATGTCTAGAGTGGCAGGAAAAGAGTAGAGTTGGATGACTCCTGCCTTCTAGTCCCCTGAACTGCTTTGAGGGTTAGGGGCAGTTGCTCTCTTGGCAATTGCTGCAAGGCTGACCGAAGGGTGATTCAGGAAGCAGCTGTTAGAGTACCTCTGAAGAGGGTCTCCAAGGGGCCATGATAAAATTTAAGTTGGTAAAGATCCCGAACATAAGCCAGGAGAAAAGAACTGTGCAAATTTGTAGGGAACATTAAGAGACAAAGTTACAGGAAATAAACTTTTATATCAGCATTAACAAGAGGTATATTCGATTGTAGAATTGGTTGAACCATGAACCAATTCTGTAGAAGGGCAAGGTAACCCGAATTAGCTGTTGTGTTTACATCAGACCACTGTATAAGGGACAAGCTGCTGAAAGCTTTGTAAAAGATGTCAGTTAGCCGGGTGTGGTGGCGCACGCCTTTAATCCCAGCACTCGGGAGGCAGAGGCAGGCGGATTTCTGAGTTCGAGGCCAGCCTGGTCTACAGAGTGAGTTCCAGGACAGCCAGGGCTATACAGAGAAACCCTGTCTCGAAAAACCAAAAAAAAAAAAGATGTCAGTTAAAGTCAGCATCTAAGGGGCTGGTGAGATGGCTCAGTGGGTAAGAGCACCGGACTGCTCTTCCGAAGGTGATGAGTTCAAATCCCAGCAACCACATGGTGGCTTACAACCACCCGTAATGAGATCTGACACCTTCCTCTGGTGCGTCTGAAGTCAGCTACAGTGTACTTATGAAGAATAATAAGAAATGAATCCTTGAACCGGAGAGACCAACTGGAGCGAGCGGGGCTGGCCGGAGCGAGCGGAGCGACTGAGCGAGCGGGGTTGACCAGAACAAGGGGGAAAAAAAAAGTCAGCATCTAAGGAATGACTTGAACAGAAAGTATTTAAGTGAAGTTATGCTAAACATATGTTTTTAAACTTCATATATTTATTTCAAATGTTAATAATACTAGTTCTTGCCAGGCAGTAGAGGCAGAGGCAGGCGGATTTCTGAGTTCGAGGCCAGCCTGGTCTACAAAGTGAGTTCCAGGACAGCCAGGGCTATACAGAGAAACCCTGTCTCAAAAAACAAAACAAAATAAAAAAAAAAAACCAAAAAAACCCAAAACAAACAATACTAGCTCTTAGTTAATGAACAAAACCAGGGTATCTCATATAAAATGCAATTTTTTGGTTAGAAACAATTTGCTTAGGTAAAATTTTTAATAATTGGGACTATTACTTTAAATGACTATATCTAATATTTGAAAACCTAATACATATTTTTGTTAACGTCAAATTGATATGCCTGTAGTAAATATCAAGCTTCATAAAAAGACAATTTAATTCAAAATTATATTCCTCCAAAAAATTAATTTCCATATTCCAATTTTAAAATTCAGAGACAAAGAGTTCCTTGTCAAGAGTAAATGACGAATTTTACTAAGTTTTCTAAAATCAACCCTACTAACAGAACTTTTGAAAAAATTATCTACAACATTTTTATTCCATATTCTTAGCTAACAGATGAAAGATAAAAGCAGTCAGCCAGGTCAAATCTGTAACACAAAATACATATAACATGGACTTTGCAAAGAAGGGTAAAGCCAACTCTTTATTCTTCTTTATGGACAAAGCTCTAGGCCCCCACATACTGACAGAAGTCAGCATATTTCTAAAAACAGTTTATTTTTAAATAGATTAGTTGTTAAGCAAGATAACTAATTTAAATGAATTTTTGACTTTTAGAATTTCTTGGACAACTCCCCTGCCATCATTTAGATAAGCGTCGCTGCCAAAGCCTGCATCCTTCTTGTAGTCTTCAAGGTAAGAGATTAGGGACTAGCCCTGGAGCTCTCTAGCTGGGCAGAGACTAGATTAAATTCTCAAAGTGCCACAGACAAGCCCAAGGTTGGAGAGACTTTCCTTCATCTAAGCCATTTCCTCCTGAGGAATCTAAAGACTTGAGACAACACTTAGTAGAATCATTTGTTGACTCTTCAGATACAAGCTAACTGTCAAAAACTCTGCTTAGGGGCTGGAGAGATGGCTCAGCGGTTTGGAGCACTGACTGCTCTTTCAGAGATCCTGAGTTCAATTCCCAGCAACTACATGGTGGCTCACAACCATCTGTAATGGGATCCGATGCACTCTTCTGATGTGTTTGAAGACAGCTATAGTGTACACATATACGTAAAATAAACAAATAAATCTTTAAAAAACAAAAACAAAAACAACCCATATGCTTAGCTATTCTGAATAATTTTCCTAAGCTGTGAGTTTGATGACAGAGTATCTGACAGCCTCCTCTAATCACAGAAGATGGGTGGCTAGGGTGTGGACCCTGGAAGTAGTTTGTGCTAAGGGGAAGAACTGAATGCCAGGGTAAAGGGTATGGCCAACTGAACTAGCATCTAGGTCTCATATCAGTCTTATACACAAGGTTCCCTGATTTACAGCATCCTTGTATGCCAGTTCAGGAGATACTGAGGACAGAGTCATTGCCATTTGCCTCACCATTGGCTGAGGCATTTAGGATGTGGGTAAAGACTGTTGAGATTCTCCACAGGGCCAGAGAATTCACCTCCCTGCCATATGAGATGTGAGGAATAGCTGAATAGGAGGAGGGTTATTTCTGGTTTACTCTGCATGGCTGGAGCTGGTTGAGCCCACACAGCCTGAGCTGTTCAAGCCTACACAACCAGAGACAGAAGTAGCAGGCCTATCTGAGGTCTTGTTTCCAATGTATCCTTGTCCTGTAATGAAGCTAGCATGTAATTTATTCTGGTAGGATGGAGCTCCATCCTAGGGAATGACTTGAGTTTTCTGCCAAGCAAGTGCATTATAAATTTAATCCATTTCACTCATTCATTTGTTTATAATGAAATTTTTATCCTGATTTTAAATATTCTACATTAAACAACTAAGTTTTCTTAGCTTTGATGAACTGCTCTATGTGTAACTTTGGGCCAGGCAGTGGTGGCGAATGCCTTTAATTCCAGCATTTGGGAGGTAGAGGCAGGCAGATTTCTGAGTTTGAGGCCAGCTTGGTCTACAGAGTGAGTTCCAGGATAGCCAGGACTACACAGAGAAACCCTCTCTCAAAAAACCAAAATCAACCAACCAAACAAACAAACAAAAAAACCAACCAACAAACAACTCCCCCCCAACTTTGACAATACATACAGAAAGTTATCTAATGGGAGGTATAAATTGGTCTAGCCCTCTAAGCTTATCTCTGTAAATAAATTGCATTTGTACTTAGGATGGCTGACCATTAACTCATATATCTTAATTATCTTTAGCAGTTTACAAGTTGGTATCTTTTATAAAATTAGAATTTTGCACTTTTATCCCTGCTAAGTTTGAGCCTTAAAATTATATTCTTGAAGTAAACATGCTTTCGAATTAAAATAAACTTTAAACTATGGACATAGTTCACAGAGAGACTAAGGAGCTCATTTTTATGATCCTATTAGAGTGAACTTTTACAAAATGTCAGGGTTTTGTTGTTGTTGTTGTTTTGTTTTGTTTTTTCACTAAGTTTCTCCAAGTAACTAAAACTTAACAAAGACAGAAAAAACATCACCTTTTTATGACTCAGTTTTGCCAAATATCTCAAGCTTAACAAAGACAATAAACAAACAAACAAACAAACAAAATCAGTTTTTATATGACCTAGTTTTAAAACAAACCATGTGGGGACACATTAGTCAGCCAAGAGATGCCCTGTGAACAACTTCACCAAGATGGTGATACAGTTGCATGGCATGTTTCTAACCTGAGGAGGTGGATCAGCCAAGATGCTAACAAGCTACATAGTTGCTACATTATCAGCGGTGACAGGCTACATAGTTGCTACATCATTTTAGCCCAGATGGTACCCCAAGGGAGCCTATGAGGCACATACCTTTTTTTTTTTTTTTTTAAGAAAAATTGAATCCAAATTACATATATGTTATGTTATAGAAAACTTAAACTATCTAAATATACTTTAAAAATCACTCAATAAATTTACAAACCCTAAAAGACAGAAAACTAAAAGTTTAACAAAAGTTTTTGATATGAAAAAATATCA
Organism: Mus minutoides; assembly: GCA_902729485.2. NCBI lineage: Eukaryota > Metazoa > Chordata > Mammalia > Rodentia > Muridae > Mus > Mus minutoides. Next base: position 517,229 of record LR750263.1, read on the forward strand.
TATCTGTATATGTTTTGGGCAGATTAACCGAGCAGCAGACCAAGCCAAGGTGGTTCCTCGCGGAAGAGGTTTATTGAGCAGGTGGGGGTGGGAGCAGAGAAGAGGAAAAAGAGACATGGGGGGGGGAGAGAGAAGAGAGAGAAGAAAAAGAGAGCGAGGAGGGGGTGACTTCCTAATTTATACGGAAAATGACGTCACACCATTGAGGGTGGAGATTGAGCCAAGTGGATTGTGGGATTGAAGGACGTTGTCCTGGCAACGCAGGTCAAGCGTCACATAGGCGGGACTTGGAGTGTCCTGGTGCTAACAGTTTTAAAGATATTAAACAAAACCAAGGGATGGGGGGTCGGGAGGTGGGGGATGAAGAGAGTTAACTACTTGCCATTTGTAACTGCTATGGGAAATGGTTTACTTCTTACTTGTTTTCAAGCATAAAGTATCTTTTCCTGGCTGTTCTATTTTGCTCTCATCGCTGTCAGAGTCAGGTGGGCAGCCTGAATCAGGACAGAAACTTTGGGGGAAACTTTTAAACAAGCAATGCTTAGGACTGGAGCAGATGGGCCAAAAGCCAACGCCAGAGTCAGCCTTGTATTTTTCAATACTATCCATACTCCAAAGACATTTGGATCTCTGTAAGACTGAACCCAGTGATCTACATATCCATAACCAGTTTATATGTGTCTGTATATGGGAGCAGACAATCTGCAATGCTTTTACCTCTTAGCTGTTGAAGATACAAAGGATTGTCTAGACTTGGAGAATCAGATTCATTAATAGGTCAAAAAAAAAAAAGGCAAAAGAGGTATAAAGAAAAAGAAAGTTCTATGTTATCTCAGGCATAATTGTTAAGATTCAAGTTTGGAGGCCCAGCAGAAAGGACAGGCATTCCAGCTCTGGGTGTGCTTCTAAGCCAGAGCCTTGAGAAAGATTAGTGTGAACTGTGAGTTGTACAGAGGAGGGACCACGCCAGCATTCCATTGTGAAATTACCTAACTCAGTTTAATTATTTAAAATCAAGAGCTCTGAATTTGGGCAATGGCCAATGTATATCGAGGCCAGATTTGTACTGAGAACCGAACAAGTGAATTTGGTATGAGGCCTCCCAAATGAAACTTTTTAGCTTAGCCAGGCTGAGTGAATGTACTTTGGAATGGAGAATTTGGAACCCATGGCCAGGTGCAGGATCAAGATAAAAACAAGGGTCAATATCCAGTCACTTAGCACATTCTCTGGGTTTTGAAATGACCAAATGTGATTAGAAAGTAAGGGGGCGTCTCCAGCCATTACAATTCCAGGTTAAGCAACCATAGGGCTAGTAGGAATGATAGGCCAGTAGAGAATTCCCAGAATTATTCTCACAGTGTTGTGGGCTATTCGCCAGGGAAGACTGCTTGGGCATGGATTTAAGCCCATAGAAAGTCTTTCTCGGCTCACCAGTGACAACCTTGGGTGTTCCGGATCCCAGTGTAGCACCAAGCTTTCTTCCAAGTGTGCTCTTAACACAAAAATCATATCCTGTGTACTGACATACTTCAGTAAACTAGAACAGTGAGTCAGAGCCAAAAAACAAAGTTAGTACATCTAGAGACTTTCTTGCAACTATGTGGACTTTGAAGGTTTAGGTCTGTTTTCATTTTGGCAGGTGGTGCTATGTATCCTGATGAGTTTTCCAGCCACAGTGGTACTACCACCATGGAGTCCGTTGTGATAAAGTCTGGGGGCCTGCTAAGATCTGGGACTCTGTCATAAGAGCCAGTGTAAAGTCTTCAATGCCATCAACTGAGCTTAAGAAGGTCAGAAGAATTGTGTAGTGGTAGTGCAAGCCTTTAATCCTAGCACTTGGCAGATAGAGGCAGGTAGTTCTCTGTGAGTTGGAACTACTTGTCTTGGATTGAGGGGGTTGAATATAGGCAATTAGCCTCAGATTTTCTGTTGAACTATTTTACTGCCAACCTATATGAGGAATGATTATTACTGCTAGTAAATTTCAGGGTACCTTCACTCAAATTTATACTTTATTCTACTGGGCTAAGGAATTCACTAAGTTTAGGGATATGTTTATTATGTAGTAATAATTCCCACAAAATTGTTGCAGCTACCTTTGACCAGAAAAATGGTAACAGCAACCAGTTTGTGAAAAGGATCCTGTGATCAAACACCTAACTAGGAGTTTATCATGGTGGCCTATTCCTTCTGACTTTTACAGTGTTTGGAACTGCTGAGTAACTTACAATACAAAACACCTAACTCTATAAGTCTGGAACTAACATCCTTTTCTTTTTCAAGGAATATATAAAGTTTTTGGTAAATGCCTTGAATTTCTTATGTAATACGGAAAAAGAAATATGTCCAAGAATGTACATGTATAGCATCCCAGCACTGTGGGGACTCAGCGGGGACAGGCAGGATGATCATGAGTTTGAGTTCAGACTGCATTACATAGTGTGACATTATCTCAAGAAAAACAGATGGAATGAAGGAAGGAAGGAAGGAAGGAAGGAAGGAAGGAAGGAGAGGGAGTCAGGCAAATAAGCAGAAAAGGAAGGTCACTGGTTAAGAGCATTTGCTACACAAGCATGAGGACCTGAGTTCAAATCCCAGCACCCACATAAAAAGCTGGATTTGGCTTTGCACACACCTATAGCCCAGTGTGTTGTTGTAGGCTGAGACAGGGGATCACTATTGTTGAATGGCCTAACTCCAGATTCATTAGCAGGCTCTGTCCTAAAGTAAGGCAGAAAATGATAGAGGAGGACAACTAACATCCTTCTCTATCCTCTACTCATATGTATAGAGACATGCACACATGTCATGGACACACACACACACAGAGAGCGAGAGAGAGAGAGAGAGCGAGAGAGAGAGAGAGAGAGAGAGAGAGAGAAGATAGAGAACTCATCAAATATCTTCTTTGGGTACCTTGTTAGAGTAGAAAAGCTCCTGGTCAAGAGAGTAGCCTCTTTGGCCTGGGTGGAGACCCAACAATACAGTTATGCTGGTTCAATCACTTTGGCTAAGGGACTACCACTAGGAAGGTGGACTCAACATAGGCTATGCTAAAGAGATAGACTGAATAATTAGCTCCTTAATGAGATACTGTACTGTCCCTTCCCAGAATCCCCACCCCTAGAGCAAAATTTTACAGGCTATAGCCATGTAGGGTCATAAATAGGCCCACGTTTCTGAAAACGCATAGTTATTCAGAAAAGCATAGTGTTTTCTTTTCTCCTTTTCATGAATTTTCTAAGGATGTATCCTAATTTGGCTTCTATTGCTGTGATAAACACCTTGATCAAAAAAAAAAAAAAATGAGGAGAAAAGGTTTATTTGGCCTCCATATCCTGAGTCACAGCTTCTTGAGGGAAGCCAACGCAGGGATTTAAGACAGGACCTCGGAGACAGAATGTCATGGAGGAGTGCTGTTTACTGGCTTGCTCAGCCTGCTTTCTTATACCACCCAGGACCTTTCCATTAATAGAGATTAATTGCCTCAACTGAGGTTCCTTTTCCGAGTTAACTCTAGCATGCATTTAGTTGAGAAGAGAGGAAAAGAAAAAAGCTTTTCCTTAACACTTTGAGCTTTTCCCCAATTTTCAGGCTTCCTTGCTCTCTTTGAAGCTTCCCTCCCTGCCTTACGGCGTCAATGGTTTTAGAAGAAGCTGAGGTTTTAGAGTTTGCCTACCCTGTAGGTTTTTTTTTCTTTTTTCTTTTTTTTTTCGAGACAGCGTTTCTCTGTGTAGCCCTGGCTGTCCTGGAACTCACCCTGTAGACCAGGCTGGCCTCGAACTCAGAAATCCGTCTGCCTCTGCCTCCTGAGTGCTGGGATCAAAGGTCTACGCCACCACGCCCTGCTAGGTTTTCTTTTAAACTCTAAGAAAATTGTTGTGTTTCATTTGAGTCCATTTTCAATTTTTTTTTTTGAGTCTATAACCTCTAAGAGACTTATTTCCCTTGTATCATTGTGTCTTCCATAATGTATTCCCAAATGGATAAGCTTTTCAATCTACATCTGCTCCTTTAGTAATTCACAACCTAGTCTATCATGCTTTTTTCCAGACAATTTTTCATTGAGTCTTATGATTCTATAGGTTCATTGGTCTGGAAAGTTCTTACTCCAGGACTTTTGAGTCCTTTTAGCCTGTGTACTTGGAACAAGTCTGGTTTCACGGCCCATGATGTGGACCATGCATAGAGCCTCTGATTAGAAGGATTAGCTTAGCTCTTGGAAGGATTAGTTAGCCTTACTTAGCTCAGTGCTCTGCCCTTGCAGAACTATGGAAGTATACTGCTAGTCTCTGCTGTAGCTGCTCTTCTCTAAGTCTGACTAGTGCCTCTAGTCTGACTTGGTGCCTCTAAGATATCCCTACTCACACAGGTGGCAGATAAGGCTACCTGCTGACAGAGACCTGACTGTCAATCACCTGAGTCACTGCTCATGACCTTTCTGAGTTGCTTTGGTTTATCAGAAAGCACATATCAAGAGAAAGTGGTTGAAGAAATTAAAGTAGAGGCTGACCAGCTTCTTGTTGGCCTTCTCAGAAAGTCATTCACAGCACATTCTGTGGATCTGGAAATCCCTGAGGACCAACCCGGGTACTAAGTTGAGAAAATTAGGTTTTACTATTGTTTTCAAATTTTAAAAATTTGCATTAGTGTGTGTGTGTGTGTGTGTGTGTGTGTGTGTGTGTGTGTGTGTGTGTGTATGCATTCCTGGGATGAAACCTACTTAGTCATGATGAATGATCATTTTGATGTGTTCGTGGATTTGGTTTGCGAGGATTTTATTGAGTATATTTGCATCAATATTCATAAGGGAAATTGGTGTGAAGTTCTCCTTTCTTGGATCTTTGTGTGGCTTAGGTATCAGCGTAATTGTGGCTTCATAGAATGAATTGGGTAGAGTACCTTCTGTTTCTATTTTGTGAAAGAGTTTGAGGAGAGTTGGAATTAGGTCTTCTTTGAAGGTCTGATAGAACTCTGCACTAAACCCATCTGGTCCTGGGATTTTTTTGGTTGGGAGACTATTGATGACTGCTTCTATTTCTTTAGGGGAAATGGGACTGTTTAGATTGTTAATCTGATCCTGGTTTAACTTTGGTACCTGGTATCTGTCTAGGAAGTTGTCCATTTCATCCAGCTTTTCTAGTTTTGTTGAGAATAGCCTTTTGTAGTGGAATCTGATAATGTTTTGGATTTCCTCAGGTTCTGTTGTTATGTCCCCTTTTTCATTTCTGATTTTGGTAATTAGGATAGTGGCCCTGTGCCTTTTAGTTAGTCTGGCTAAGGGTTTATCTATCTTGTTGATTTTCTCAACGAACGAGCTCCTGGTTTGGTTGATTCTTTGAATAGTTCTTTTTGTTTCCACTTGGTTGATTTTGGCCCTGAGTTTGATTATTTCCTGCCATCTACCCCTCTTGGGTGAATTTGCTTTCTTTAGTTCTAGAGCTTCTAGGTGTGCTGTCAGTCTGCTAGTGTATGCTCTCTCTAGTTTCTTTTGGGGAGTACTCAAAGCTATGAGATTTCCTCTTAGGAATGCTTTCATTGTGTCCCATAAGTTTGGGTATGTTGTGGCTTCATTTTCATTAAACTCTAGAAAGTCTTTAATTTCTTTCTTTATTTCATCCTTGACCAGGGAATCATTGAGTAGAGTGTTGTTCAGTTTCCACGTGAATGTTGGCTTTCTATTATTTATGTTGTTATTGAAGATCAGCCTTAGTCCATGATGGTCAGATAGGATGCATGGGATAATTTCAATATTTTTGTATCTGTGGAGGCCTGTTTTGTGACCAATTATATCATCAATTTTTGAGGAAGTACCATGTGACTCTGAGAAGAAGGTATATCCTTTTGTTTTAGGATAAAATGTTTTCTAGATATCTGTTAAATCCATCTGTTTCATAACTTCTGTTAGTGTCCATGTGTCTCTGTTTAGTTTCTGTTTCCAGGATCTGTCCATTGGTGAGAGTGGGGTGTTGAAGTCTCCCACTATTATTGTGAGGTGAAATGTGTGCTTTGAGCTTTACTAAAGTTTCTTTAATGAATGTGGCTGCCCTTGCATTCGGAGCATAGATATTCAGAATTGAGAGTTCATCTTGGTAGATTTTTACCTTTGATGAGTATGAAGTGCCCCTCCTTGTCTTTTTTTATAACTTTGGGTTGAAAGTCAATTTTATTCGATATTAGAATGGCTACTCCAGCTTGTTTCTTCGGATCATTTGCTTGGAAAATTGTTTCCCAGCCTTTCATTCTGAGCTAGTGTTTGTCTTTTTTTCCCTGAGTTGGGTTTCCTGTAAGCAGCAAAATGTTGGGTCCTGTTTGTGTAGCCAGTCTATTAGTCTATGTCTTTTTATTGGGGAACTGAGTCCATTGATGTTAAGAGAAATTAAGGAAAAGTAATTATTGCTTCCTGTTATTTTTGTTGTCAAAGTTGGGATTCTGTTCTTGGGGCTGTCTTCTTTTAGGTTTGTTGAAGGATTACTTTCTTGCTTTTTCTAGGGTGTAGTTTCTGTCCTTGTGTTGGTGTTCTCTTTATTATCCTTTGAAGGTCTGGATTCATGGAAAGATTGTGTGAATTTGGTTTTATTATGGAATACTTTGACTTCTCCATCTATGGTAATTGAGAGTTTTGCTGGGTATAGTAGCCTGGGCTGGCATTTGTCTTCTCTTAGGGTCTGTATAACATCTGTCCAGGATCTTCTTCTGGCTTTCATAGTCTCTGGTGAGAAGTCTGGTGTAATTCTAATAAGCTGGCCTTTATATGTTACTTGACCTTTTTACCTACTTTTAATATTCTATCTTTATTTAGTGCATTTTTTGTTCTGATTATTATGTGTCTGGAGGAATTTCTTTTCTGGTCTAGTCTATTTGGAGTTCTGTAGGCTTCTTGTATGTTCATGGGCATCTCTTGCTTTGGGTTTGGGAAGTTTTCTTCTATTATTTTGTTGAAGATATTTGCTGGCCCTTTAAGTTGAACATCTTCATTCTCATCTACTCCTATTGTCCATAGATTTGGTCTTCACATTGTGTCCTGGATTTCCTGGATGTTTTCAGTTAGGATCTTTTTGCATTTTGCATTTTCTTTGATTGTTGTGACCATGTTCTCTATTGAATCTTCTGCATCTGAGATTCTCTCTTCCATCTCTTGTATTCTGTTACTGATGCTCACATCTATGGTTACTGATTTCTTTCCTAGGGTTTCTATCTCCAGAGTTGTCTCACTTTCGGTTTTCTTTATTGTTTCTACTTCCCTTTTTAGGTCCTGGATGGTTTTTTCAATTCCACCACCTGTTTGGTTGTGTTTTCCTGTGGTTCTTTAAGGGATTTTTGTGTTTCCTCTTTACGGACTTTTACCTCTTTAGCAGTGATCTCCTGTATTTCTTTAAGTGAGTTATTAATGTCCTTCTTAATGTTCTTGACCAGCATCATGAGATATGATTTTAAATCTGAGTTTTGCTTTTTCGGTGTGTTGGGGTATCCAGGACTTGCTGAGGTGGGAATGCTGAGTTTTGATGATGGTGAGTGGTCTTGGTTTCTGTTATTAAGATTCTTACTTGCCTTTCGCCATCTGATAATCCCTGGAGTTAGTTGTTATAGTTGTCTCTGGTGGGAGCTTGTTCCTCCTGTGATTGTGTTAGCCTCTGTCAGTAGTCCTGGGAGTCCCAATTTCTCCTGAGACTCAGTGGTCAGAGTAGTCTCTGCAGGCAAGCTCTCCTCTTGCTGGGAGGGTGCCCAGAGGTCTGGTATTCAGTCCTGCCTTTTGGCTAAAGATGAAGGCCCGATACAGGGCCTGTCCCAGAAGATGTATGGCCTCTGCAGCCTGCATGCTCACCTGCACAGACTGGTCTCTGAGGGACCCAGGACCCAAGTTGGCTCCCTCAGGAGCTCCGGTATTCAAAGACCTCCCAGAGGACATCTCTCCTCTGGCGGGGAAGGTGCCTGATATCTGGAGCCTGATACTGGGTCTGTCCCAGAAGCTGTGTTGTTTCTGCAGTCCACTCACTCACTCTTCACAGTCCAAGAGCTGACCTGTGCAGACTGGTCTCTAGGGCTACCTGTCTTAAAAAAATAAAATAAAATAAAAATAAAACAGCAAAAGAGCAAAACAAAACAAACAAGCAAAGAAAATGAGTGATGAGAGTCAGAATTTCCCTGTGGTTTTTGTGATGGCTCATTAGGGATAATAGGTTAGGGACTCTAAAGGTGACAGGTAATAACACATCACATGTCTTTAATTCAGGTTATTTGTTTTCAGAGATTAATTCTTCCTTTCCTCCCAGAACCTTGGGTTTGAGTTACTGAACTTGCCCATATTCTCTGGATCAACTTACTATTCCAGACATAATGAACACTATCCAAGGATGGCGTACTCCACAAATGTGTATAGTAGAAATGGAGGTGGTGTTGGTTCCTCTTATAGTCCTAAAGGTCGGGCAGCACTACTCATAGTGATAACTAATAACCGAGCAGGTTACTTCCATGTATTAGGGACATTTTAAATTTTTATTTAGTTTCTATTTTGGCATCCAAAGTCCTCTTTTTATAAAAAGGAGGTCTAGCTTCCTTCAGTTCTGTAGAGCCACCTCTGCGAGCAAGTTAACTTGCCTTGCCAGCCTGGAAATAGAATTCTCCAAATGGCTTAAGTCTAAGTCTATTTAGGAATTGAGTTTCCTAAGGTTTGGTTCCCAGAAATCAAAACTGAGGTGCCTATGGCAGTTATGCTGACGATTCCTGACTTTGCTTGGATAAGGGCCAGAGGTGACACCCATTTGACCTTCTTTAACACTGATTCCATTGCAATATGAGGTGTCCCTTCTCCTATATAGGTATATGCTTGGGGAACAACATAGATCAGTATACATAGAGTAGGGGTGTGACTGCTCAGTGAGTCAGAGGAGGCACATTTAGGCAAATTGTTAGTATAAGTATTTTGAAGACTTGATGGAGGTGCCTTGGCAGGATGACCCACTGTCCATTGGCAGGTGGTTAACCTCGGCTAGTAAACTTTGGTCAGTCTTTTTGTTTGTTTGTTTGTTTGAGACAGGGTTTCTCTGTATAGCCCTGACTGTCCTGGAACTCACTCTTTAGACCAGGCTGTCTTTGAACTCAGAAATCCGCCTGTCTCTGCCTCCCATGCACCACCACGGCCCGGCACTTTGGTCAGTCTTAGAGATAAGACCCTCTAGGGTCCAAGTGACAGTTCATCTGTCATCATCATCAGTGGCCTTTTTTTCAAGGGATTATATCAGTTACTTTAATAGCAGTTGGGGTGATGAGAATGACTTGTTGGGTCCCTTCCAGTCAGGCTCCAGGGTCCAGGTAGGGATAGTCTTTATTCAAACAAAGTCTCCTTGATAGAAATGGTGGGTGGATTCAGAGGTGGGAGATGGTTGAATTCCCTTCACAGTCAGGTCAATGGCCTGGCAAGTTTCCTGCAGAGCCTGCAGGAACTTGAAAGGAAGTCAGTGGACATTGCTGCCTTGGGGCCATCTTGGAGTTTAGGGAGGATGGGATATGGTCTCCCAAGCATAATTTCAAATGGAGGAAGCCACTCCCAGTAAGAAGTATAGTGGGCCCTGAGCAAGGCAAAGAGGAGGAGGTTGGCTTGATTTTTTGCAAAATTTTAGTCCCAATTTGGCCAGCATCTCCTTAAGAGATCTATTTGTCCTTCCTACCTGACCTCTGTGACCTATATGCACAATATAATTGTATTATTTTGAGACACCTTGGCTATGAAGGTCAGACTACTACTGTTGGACCTCAAAGCTAAGGGCAATCTGAACCTAGAAATTATTTCCTGCAGAAGGTCCTTAGTAACTACTGGAATAACTTCTGTGTCTACAACCTCCGGCAAATATTTGTTGCCGAAATCACGTGGCCAGATTTCAGTAAAGTCCAATTCCCAATGTCTTCTAGGCCTATTTCCTTGAGCCAGTATCTCTTATGGGATCTTCCTTCCTCCCTTGGGGTTTACCTGAGCACAGGTATAGGTGGTGAATCTAAAGTGTGTGGGGGGGTCTTTAATCAGTCTTCCGTGATTTGGAACATAATAGCTGGGTATGAGGATTCAACACTTTCTGTGACCCTTAGGTGGGTGATGTGGTGGAGATCCAGAACCAGTTGCCTTCCCAGGCCTGCAGGAAGGATGGGCCTGCAGCCCAGCATCATTCACCCTCCTTGTCTAACCTGTTTGGCCAGTTCTTGTTTTGCCCACTCAATCTTGCCCCAAGCTGTCTGGTCGTAAAACTGGGCTTGAGCAGGGCTATGGAGACTTGGAAAAGTTCCACTGGTTCCAGGCCCATTTCCTAGGTGGCCAAGTCAGCTGCTCTATTGCCTTTGGTTCTAGGGAATTCCTTTTCGATGTTCTTTGCAATGGACAATAGCCACTCTCTTGGGTAATCAGAGAGCTTCCAATAGGGCTAAGATTTCTATTCTAGCTGAAAATAGCAATCTTCTCTTCCTGTATAGAACCCATGAGAATGTTGGGTTCTTGTTGACAGCCCATCTGCTGTCAGCGTCAATGGTGGATAGCCTTGTCTTTCCCTAGCAGAGTGCTTGAGTCAAAGCTCAAAGCTCTGCTATTTGAGCTGAGGTTCACTTACTTCAAGGATGTGCACAGATAGTCTTTTTTTTTA
>LR750263.1:533403-655903 GCA_902729485.2 Mus minutoides
ATCTCAGGTTGCGCAGGTGGGCTGGTCGTAGGTGGGCCTCTGGTAAGCTGGGCGGAGCCGGGTGACCTAGGAGACGTGCAGAACCTGCTGCAGGGGTACCGGGCTCTCTTAGCCTAGTTAACAACAGAATGGATGCCATTGGGTGCGGCATGGCTCTGGCCATTTGCACCAACTGTGTTGGTGGGGAAGGACACCACAGTGGGGAATAAAAACATGTGCCACTATGCCAGGTGATACTGATTTTTGTTTGTTTCTTTCTTTGTTCCTTCATTCTTCCATTCATTGGATCTTTCTTTCCTCTTTCCTGTGTGTGTGTGTGAAGTTGTGAAGTTAGCTTTGCTCTCAAAATCCTCCAGCCTCAGCCCCTCCAGTTTACTACCATGCCTGGCTAAATATGGATCTGGATTCTCATATTTTACTGCTTCCATAGGAAATAAGTTAATGTGAGTGAGATAGAATTCTATGGATGACATTCACAGTGGAATTTGTCTCTGAAAATTTTGGAGCAAATCATATGTTGAGATTACAAAGTTTACTGCAAGCTCTTTTGGTGTCAACTCTTTAGAGACTGGGTTTGAGTTTATTGAGGATAATTGAATCTGAGGTCTCTTATATTCTAATTTGTGCAGGTTTTCAAGAAAGAAATCACTTTCATTATACCTTCAAAAGAATCAAAGAGTGAATTTACAGAGAAAAAGTTGCTTAAGCAGGGCATTTTGATGCATATTTACAAATCTTAGAAGATGGCAGAGTGTGGTGGCACACACCTATGGTTCCAGAACTCAGGAGGCAGAGGTAGGCAGACCTCTGAGTTTGAGGCCAGCCTGGTCTACAGAGCAAGTTGCAGTATAGCAAAATCTATACAGAGAAACACTGTCTTGAAAAAGCAACAAGGGGCTAGAGAGATGGCTCAGCAGTTAAGAGCACTGACTGCTCTTGCAGAGGTTCTTAGTTCAAATTCCAGCAACCACATGGTGGTTCACAACCATCTGTAATGAGATCTGATGCCCTCTTCTGGTGTGTCTGAAGACAGCTACAGTGTACTTATATATAATAAATAAACAAATCTAAAAAACAAAAAACAAAAAAAAAACCAAAGAAGGCAGAGTCATGTGAAGTGGGAATTTCTGGTTTCATTGGAGACACAGTTATGTCATGTAATATTTTTCTAGAAGCTGTTTTGTGAGAGGATGTTCTGCTGAGACGGACATGTGGTTTTTTTTGTTTGTTTGTTTTGTTTTTTCTGGAAGCTGCCTGATGAAAGGGCATGTGATATTTTTCTGGAAGCCGCCTGATGAAAGGGCATGTGATATTTTGCTGGGGCAGACGCTTGAGAGGACACATGATGTTTCGAGAGAATATACGTATAACCCAGCAGAGAGTTGACAATGCTCTTGCATTCATTTGCCTTGCACCTCTTTGCTTGTCATGGTTGGGCTCTGCTGATACCGGTCACTCTTGCATTGGTTCGCCTTACTTTCTTCAATGACCTTTACTTGTTGTGACTCTATACACAGAAACATACCAAAGAACTTCTGGTGGTATTCTGGCTGCTTCTTGCTGCGTCCATGGACTCATGCCAATTGGCAGAGCCTCACTTCTTCTGGATCAAGCCGCTTGTACTGATTCATGTTTGGTGTTTTGCTGTTGGACTGGACTGCTGACAACAAAGATTGGAATCATCCCAAAGAACTATTTCTAAACAAGTCCACAACTCCTGTTTCCTCTTAACCTTTCTTTCCCCCTACCGCTAGTAAGTGATGGGCTCGAAGGGAGATTGAAACATAAAGAACCATAATTGAGGTAGGTTTTGAAAAACCTAAGCCTACTGGCATGATCAAGAGTTCAAAGCTGCTGAGCAGTGGTGGCACACACCTTTAATTCCAGCACTTAGGAGGCAGAAGTAGGCAGATCTCTGAGTTTGAGGCCAGCCTGGTCTACAGAGTGAGTTCCAGGACAGCTAGGGCTACACAGAGAAACCCTGTCTCGAAAAAAACAAAACAAAACAAAACAAAACAGCTAGCCTGTGTTACCTAACTAGACCCTGTTTTTAAATATTTAAAATTATGATTTAAAATAAAGGAAAGCAGGAGGGAAAAAGAATGAAGAAAGGATGAAAGAAGGGAGAGAGGGAAGAAGTAAAGAAAGAAGAGAGTGGGGAAGACAGAAAAAGAAACAGGGCAGTGGGGAAATGACAGTGATTGTTACTAGGTATTGGATTTCTTTTAAGGGCAAATAATGTGTTCCAAAATTAGATCAAAGTGATGGTTGCATGAACCCACGAATACATGAAAAAAACACTAAACTGTAAACTCCATTATTTTGCTGAATTCCATGGTGTATGATTTCTATATTGATTAAAATTTTATTCAAGCATTTAATATAGTCAAAAGACAAAAATCCATCTGCTCTCTAGCATTAATTCTAACTAGGCATATTTTCCTTTTCTTTTTATACTTTTCATGTTTTTGTGTAGACAACAAGCTTTCTTCATTGATTGTTATGACTGTTCATTAACTATATATAAAGTGACTAATATAATGCCTAACATATAGCAAATACTCAAAGTATGATAGTTATGAGAGTCTAGAAAATAAGGCCTGGCACAGTGAAACTGCTCCAGTGGCCAAGAACCTGAGACTAGATAGTCCAGCAACCTAGAGGAAAACCAAATACTACTCATCTGCTAATGAAATGTAGCAACAAAATGACTCCTAACAGCATTCTGTTATATCCATAGATCAGTGTCTTGTTCAGCCATCATTAGAGAAGCTCCTCCTGTAGTAGATGGAAGTAAATATCAAGTCCTACACACAGCTGGACAATGTGTAGAGAGTGAGAGAACTTGGAACCCCTGGTCCAAAATGGGGTGCCTTCATCAAGTCTCTTCCCTTAGAGTTCAGGTAACTCTGTTGATGAGGTGGCAGAAGGATTGCAAGAGCCAGAGGCGATGAAGATGCTAAGAAAAGAAGACCTTCCTAACAGAGCAGGATCAATACATATGAACTCAAGAGACTGTGACAGCATGTCCAGGGCCTGCACAAGTCAGGGTCTAATGGGGCCCCAGTGCTTAGCGTAGAAATGGACACAAGTCCACATCCCTGACTCAGAAGCTATCTCCAATTGATAACTGCTTGCCAATGAAAAATTCCATTTCTCCAATGGAGTCTCACTTGGGATGCCAACCACAGATCCCATGCCCAGCAGCACGTGGCTGAAACAAAATGAACCTACTATGCTCGTTCGTTTGTTCTTGGTCTCATAATGTTTATTTGGGCATTGTTCTTTCTTTTTATTTTATTTTTATCCTACTGGTCTTTTGCTCATATGTTATAATTTCCTATTTTGTGAGGTGTTTTGGGGTAATTCTGTTTGAGAATATGTATATTTCTAGGTGTATTTGTATTTCTTGTGTATTTTCTTTTTTTTTCCCCTGTTTGTGGTTTGTTTTTATCTTTTACTACTATTATATGCTTATTTGTTTTCTAATGAGAGAGAACAACAACAAAACAAGGGGTGTGGATTTGGGTGTACTAGGAGGTAGGGAGGAACTAGGAGGAGCTTAGGAAGTGAGAATTATAATCAAAATATATGTATAAAAACTATTTTCAAAAATAATAATAAAAAACAAACAGAATATAGAGGCCTTTGTTCCACACAGAATCTGTTAAATCAAAACAATACTCTGGAATATGTTCAGTGGCTGTTGAATTAAATAACTATTAAACCATACAGTTGATGAATGTCTATGAATACATGAAAGCAGGAAGTATGGAATCTATTACTTTCAAAATGCTTTCTATAGACACAATGAGAACATTGTTGGATGCATTTAAACTGAAAATCTTGGGTGGAGGAAATTAGTCAGTGGATAAAAGTGCTTGCCATATAAGCTTGATAGCTGGAATTTGATACCTAGACTCCTAAGACGTAAAACTAACAACTTTTTAAAAGGCAAGCATGCTCCCTCTGTGCTATATTTACAACTCCTGGTGTTTTAAGACAGGGTCCTTGTGCCTCTCTGCCCCTTGAGTGATCTTACAGGCAATATATAGCAGAAGGCATAGAAGAAAACTTTTGTAGGGTTGGCTTGGGTAAAGCCTTGTTGAGACAACAGAAGCATAATCAACAAAACAAAAATAATAGTACCTCATCAAAAGATCCTTTTATGCCTCAAAGTATATTATAGAGAAAGTCCAAAGTCAACATTAGTTTCAATAGCACATGAATATGATTGAAAAAAATGAAACACTGTAATCACCTAGACACAAGGACGGTAGGAAGTATTTCATATTTTCAAATGTAAGATTAGAATTATAAACACAAATATCCAGCTTTAATACAGAAAGCAAATCTAAGGATATGGAATTTTGTGACCACTCGTGGGAATTTTAAAATCTAGTTTAACCATATTTATTTATTTACTTATTTATTTGTAGGATTGGTGGAAGCGCATGCACATTCTTTGGCAAGTGTGTGTAGGTCACAGGACAACTTGTCAGAGTCAGTTGTCTCTATCTTGTGGGTCCTGGGACTCAAACTCAAGTTATAGACAGCAAGTGCCTTTACATACTGAGCCATCTTGTTGAGCCTTAAATGATCTTTTATTTTTTTATTTATTTTTATTTTTTATTTTTTTATTTTTATTTTTTTTGGGGTTTTTTTTTTTTTTTTGAGACAGGGTTTCTCTGTACAGCCCTGGCTGTCCTGGAACTCACGTTGTAGACCAGGCTGGCCTCGAACTCAGAAATCCGCCTGCCTCTGCCTCCCGAGTGCTGGGATTAAAGGCGTGCGCCACCATGCCCGGCTATGATCTTTTATTTTATTTTTTTCCCCCCTTGTTCTGGTCAACCCCGCTCGCTCTGCTCGACCCCGCTCGCTCCTGCCGGCTCCGCTCCTCCAGCCAGCCCCACTTGCTCTCCCCCCCCTTGCTCCAGTCACCCCGCTCGCTCTGATTGGCTCGCTTGCTCTGGTTGGCCCCGGACCGTTCCCTGCTTGCTCCGGCCATCCCCCTTAGTTCGGCTCCGCTTGCTCCAAACAGCCTCGCTTGCTCCGGTTGGTCTCTCTGGTCCAAGGATTCATTTCTTATTATTCATTTCTTATTATTCTTCATAAATATGCTGTAGCTGACTTCAGACACCAGAGGAGGGCGTCAGATCTTGTTATGGGTGGTTGTAAGCCACCATGTGGTTGCTGGGATTTGAACTCATCACCTTTCGCAAGAGCAGTCGGGTGCTCTAACCCGCTGAGCCATCTCACCACCCCCTTAAATGATCTTTTAAATAAAAAACTTTATGTGAAAATAATAAGAGGAAAGAAAGTAAAAAGTCAGCCCACAGGAGAAAATACTTGCAGAAAATATATCTGATGAAGCAATCATCTGAAGCATATGAAGAAGCCCTATGACATAATAACAGAAGATAAATATAGAAATTATGAAAAGGCAAATGATCTCAGTAGACATCTTCTAAAGAATATTTAAGAGGGGCCAATATGCAGGAGTGAAGGTACTTGGTTCCATCAACTCTTAGAGAAATGCAAATCCAAGATACACAGACCTCATGTCATATTGAGCAGGATGGTTAGGACCAAAGAAAGACCAAGCCATGGCCAAGTATGAAGGTCTGGGGCTTCCTTCACTGTAAGTGGGGCATTTAAAGAGTGGCCTTTTGGGAAAATAGATGAATAGTTCCTCAAAAGTGTTAAGCACATTGTTACTGTGTAAACCAGAAATGGTTCATTGTTATATCCAATGAAATATCCCAGATAACTGAATACATATAGTCACACAAAACCTGTAAATCAACATTCATAAATTATTACTTATGAAAGACCAGAAGTGAAAAACCCTAAATTTCTGTCAACTTGAAAAAGAGATAAGTAAAATGCAGTCTTTTCAGGCAATTGAACATTATTGAGTCATAAGAAGCAGTAAAGTATTGATTCAGGCTACAACACGTGTAAAGTTTGAGAGCATTACATAGGTGAGAGAAGGCAGCCAGCCACGACAAGACTATACACTGGACGATTCTATTTATATGTAGAGAATGGACACCCACAGAGAAAAGCAGCTTAGTGACTGCCTAGGCTTGAGGACGATGGATGGTCTCAGCTGTGTGAACATAGTAAAAATACCCTAAAAAAAACCCCACACAGCAGTACGCTTTAGATCAATGGGTAACAAGGTGAATGAATTCTATCTTAGTATGTTGCTTTTCTGTTTTCCTTTGTTGTCTTGTTCGTTTGTTGAGACAAAGTATCACTCTGCAGCTCGTTTGTTGAGACAAAGTATCACTCTGCAGCTCAGGCTGGTCTTGAAGTCATGGCAGCACCCCTGCCTTAGCCTCCTGAGTGCTGGCACTGACTGTAGGTATAACTATAACACGAACTTTCTGGGGTTTGGTCTCAGGTTTTTTTTTGTTTGTTTGTTTTGTTTTGTTTTGTTTTGTTTTTGTTGTTGTTTTAGCATAATGGAAGACAAAAAGAACTAAAATTTAAAAGCAAAAGGCTCACCCTTTGAAGTCTGTTTAAGGTAACAAAATAAGCAGCACAATATTTCTGTTTTTAGCTCTGATAGTCTCTAATTTTAGAAATATTATGCTGAAAGCATTCCAACCTTATACACAGAAGATCAGCCTTTCTTATAACAACCATCTTTAATGTGTTCGTTTTTAAAAATGAATTATACATTAGGTAAACACTAAAAATGAATGTCTCCTACTTACTTTTATGTGATGCCTATTTCCCCAGTGTGTTCTGTTAGAACAGAATTATAGCTTTATTTTGGTACATGAGGTCTCTCTCTCTCTCTCTCTCTCTCTCTCTCTCTCCTCCACTATGGTCTTCAGAATTATAGATTGGGCTACTACCAAGCTGTTCAGGTTTGTAGAGATGGCTCAGCAGTTAAGAGCACGTTTTTGTCTCCCAAAAGGGCAGGATTCAGTTCCCAGCACACATATGTTGGCTCACAACCATCTGTAATTCCAGTTCTAAGGGTTCCACTGCCTTCTTCGAGCCTCTGTGGTGCACATGCATATGTGAAGGCAAACATTAATGTACATGTAATAAAAATAAATAAATCTATTTATTAGTTTTGACTTTAGTCAGTATGAATTTGTCAGAGTACTTAAACTCAGTGTCACTCCGTGTAAACGATTAGAGGGGTTGGTGGGATGGCTCTACAGTTAGGAGCATGTGCTGCTTTTCCAGAGGAGGGGTGTGTATAAGTTCAATTCATAGCAACTACATGAAGGATCGAAAACTTTAGTAACTCCAATACCAGGGGATCCAAAGCTGTCTTCTGGCCTTCATAGACACAGGAATACAGGTGGTGCATAGACATACATGCAGGGCCAAACACCTGCACATATAAAGTGAATAATAGTTAAAAAAAAACAACGAAAAAATGTTGGATGTAGTAGTACTATTTCAAGTTATTCTTGGAATTAAAGAAAATGAGGCATATAACATATAGTTACAGTAACAGGGATTGAGATTGTTGAGAAATGTGTGAACATAGCTGGGGAGATGGCTGTCAGTAAAGTGCATGCCATGAGAGCATGAGGACCTGGATTCAATCACCAGCATCCAGATAGAAACTGAGTGCATCTGTTACTATAGCACTGCAAGGGAGGACTCGGGAGAACCTTTGGAGTTTGCTAGCCAGCCAATCGAGCCAAGCAGTGAGCTCTAGGTTCAGTGAGGGATCTTATCTCAAAAAGTAATGTGAAGAAGTGAATGAGGAAAATCCCTAACATCAACCTCTGTCTTCACCTGTGCTTGCATGCGGGCCTGTGGCCACATGTATGCACAAAGAAATCTGTGAGAACAAGATTTGAACATGGCTGAAAACTGAGTGCTAGCATCAAAGCAACAAGTGCTTTTGAGGTTTCTTTTCTTTTTTTTCCCCCTTGTTCCAGTCAACCCCGCTCGCTCCGGCCAGCCCCACTCCCGGCTGCCCCCCCCCCCTTCGCTCCAGTCGGCCCCGCTTGAGGTTTCTTATTAGGCCAGTGTCAGACACATAAGCTGTATACTTAGTCAAGGTACTTGGATAGTTTCCACATTTACTGATAGAATAGTCTCAAGAGAAGCTTGCTTGCTATACATAAAAACTGTCAAGCCGGTTTGGTGGCGCACGCCTTTAATCCCAGCACTCAGGAGGCAGAGGCAGGCGGATCTCTGAGTTAGAGGCCAGCCTGGTCTACAAAGTGAGTTCCAGGACAGCCAGGGCTATACAGAGAAACCCTGTCTCAAAAAACAAAAAAACAAACAAACAAAAAAAACCTGTCATGTTGCATGAGTATACGTACAAGAACGTACAGTGGGTCATGAAATGCTGTGGAGCTGTGATTTGAGTAAGAGCTGGAGAGTCTCCTCTGCTCTTTTTTTTTTTTTTCAAGACAGGGTTTCTCTGTGTAGCCCTGGCTGTCCTTGAACTCACTTTGTAGACCATGCTGGTCTCGAACTCAGAGATCTGCCTGCCTCTGCCTCCCGAGTGCTGGGATTAAAGGCATGCACCACCACTGCCGGGCTTGAGCTATTTTCAAAAAATAGAAAGAGTAGAAAATAGTAGAAAATAAAAGGGTAGAAAGAGTATGGCTAAGAACTGCTGGTTGGGCATTGGGTAAGAGACACAAGCTGTGGGAGAGTGAGAGTGTGTGGATGTTGGGGAAATGAAACAATGCAGAAATAAGCGATTTTGGCATTAAGAAGGACAGAACATAAGAAAATCAAGAGGTGTGCTGCTGATGCCTGTAATATAACTCCATATTCTAGTTTCCTCAAGGCATTGACTTAAATCTGTTCAGAAATTTTTATTATCTTCAACCACGTTGTTTAAAGCTGATTAGTTATTGGAATTTCAGCACTTGTAATTTCTTTCAGGACAGAGATTGGTTTATAGAATTGATGTCAACAGTCTCATAGTGCAGTTAGAAGATTGCCACTAGCAGTTAATGTGAGTGTGACCTTAGTAAGTTTTATCAATTCTGCCAGTTTCATCCCTGTGAGAAAGGGATGGTTATTTATCTAAAAGGGTGTGAGGATGAAACACTCGTAGCACCTGCTGCCTGAGATATGTTTTCTATTACATGCTGTATCAATGAAAAAGATTGAAAATTATAGTGTGTATTGGCACTGGATTGCCTTAGTGGGATTTAAGGTTCCCAACTAATGTCAGAGTTAGCATATAATTACTAGTTTCCTCCCATTCACACACAATATCCAATGTACTATAAAACATTTCCTCGTAAGCACATTTGGGGAGCTGAAGACAAGGTTTTTCCCCATGTAATCCCTGCAGTTCTGGAACTTGCTCTGTAGACCTGGTTAGCCTTGAACTCAGGGATTCATCTGCCTCTGCCTCCTAAGTGATCGGATTAAAGGCATGCGCCACCACCCTAGACTCTGGAGCACATTTTACTAACACCGCTGACCAGATACCGACAGATCAATTCATCGCGTTGATTCTAGAAAGCGTTGCCACAAACACTGTTTTAGAGGATTGCCGAGCGTCCAGTTGTGCAGTCAGGACTTAACAGCTCTTAAAGCATGGTTGCAATGACCGGAAAAGGCGCGCAACCCAATTAGTTCAACTCCTCTTTTGGATTCCTTTTGCCACGCAGATTCATGTCTCGGCTAGAGCAACCCTGTGAATTCCGTTCCACATTAAACCGAATTGCCCTGACTCGTTAGGAAGGATGGAGGAACAGCTCTTGAAACCCAACAGTCAGGGACGTGCAGCCCTGCGGTCGCAACCTACCGGAGGCTACTGTGGCACCCCCCCACCCCCCGGAAGTTTTTGAGGCTCCAGTTACTAGGTCTGGGAGTCACCTTGACCCTCCCAGAAAGGTGGAGAAAGTCCTCGGCGGAGACAGAATGAGTGAAACCAAAGACAGAGAACACTTTCGTGAGCAGAAGACGCCCTCACGTTTTCCAGTTTTCAGAGGTATCTAAAGACCGAGAGTTTAAGGGTGACAAGAGCAGGTGGCAGAACTCCGCCCCGTAGTCGCTTCTCCACCTTCGGCGAGCACGCCGCACACTTTCCTTCAGATCCCGCCTCCCAGGCGCGCGCGAAGAGTTGCTGTGCGGTGCACGCTGGGAGTTGTAGTTCAGGAGTAGACAGCCACCCCGGGTTGATCAGTTGTGGCCTACAGGCCCCATGGTGCCGTGCGGCGCAGGCCGCTCCCGGATGTGTGCCTGGCGCCGGAAGAGAAGGCGGCCCCCCTCTCTCGGCCCGGCCATCTTGTGGGAAGAGCTGAAGCAGGCGCTTTTGGCTCGGCGCGGTCCGCTGCAATCCGTGGAGGAACGCGCCGCCGAGCCACCATCATGCCTGGGCACCTACAGGAAGGCTTCGGCTGCGTGGTCACCAACCGATTCGACCAGCTATTTGACGACGAATCGGACCCTTTCGAGGTACTGAAGGCAGCCGAGAACAAGAAAAAAGAAGCCGGCGGGGGCGGCGTTGGGGGCCCCGGGGCCAAGAGCGCGGCTCAGGCCGCGGCCCAGACCAACTCCAACGCGGCGGGCAAACAGTTGCGTAAAGAGTCCCAGAAAGACCGCAAGAACCCGCTGCCCCCCAGCGTCGGCGTGGCCGACAAAAAGGAGGAGACGCAGCCGCCGGTGGCGCTTAAGAAAGAAGGTAAAGCCGGGCGAGGCGGTGGGGAGCCCGGGCTGGCGGGCAGGACGGGGGCGTGCGCCGCCACTTGCTCGTGCAGCCAGCGGGGCCGCAGAGCCCTCGGAGCCCCTTCATGGTGCCGGGAACGTGGCTGGTCCCAAGTCCACTCCGATCGCTCGCTCGCTCGCTCGCAGGCTCGGCGGGAGCCTTCCTTCCCGCCTCGGGCGGACGGAGCGTGCTCCGAGAGGGCGGCCCGGGCGTTCCCGCCGATTCCTGACGGGCCCTCGCCTCCTGGCTCAAGGCGCCCGGGGAGCAGCGCGGGCATTGCTTCCTGCCCGGCGGGCTCCTGGCTGCCGTTGCCTGCTGAGGGCTCCTGCCCTGCCATCTTGTCCCACAATGGCGCGGACCCCCAAGGAAAGGCCCGGGCTCGGAGTTTCCACTTGGGCTGCGTCTCGATTTGGGGTCACTGTTGAGAGTGGAGGGAGGAGTTGCTGTTTGGGTCCCACGTGTGCGTTTTGTGTTGTGCCCTTTCGCTCTTATATTAGAAGTTCCTGTAACTTAACTGGCGTGAACTAAAAGTGTTGGAGAGGAGAATTTGGCCCTACTCATTTTAGAGGGAATTCTGAATAAAAAAACTGGTCGTTAGCGGAACCCATCTCATGTCTCGATCCCTTCTTCCAACTAACTCCCTGGAGCCCCCAGGTCATAGGGCTTTGCTTGCTCTGGGCCTCGTGGGCGAAATGAGTGCCCAGTCTGTCATGTCCCGGCAGCAGAGCTCAGTCTGCACCTTTTCCTCCGCACGTGCGTAAAGCGTGGTCGGGTCTTCATTGGCGGCTAATGGTCTCTTCCAGGCCACTAGAAGTTTCATAGTTTTGATTTTAGCGTTCTTCTCCACTAGTGGCTTATTGTGGGTGTAAAGGCAAAGCAATTAGGGGCTAAGAAAGTGAAAAATCAATAGCGAGTAGATATAGAATAACCTGTGACTCTTTAAAATTGCTATATTGTTAAAGTGCCTCTTACTGCCACGTGCTCATGAAAGGAATTGTTTCTCACTAGATTGCGTTAGGTTTGAAGTTTTTTGGGGGTGGTGGTGTCTTTCAGTGAAGGCTTAGAGTAAAACATCCAGTACCTAGTAGATTTATAAAAGGGAAGAATTCTATTAATATATTTGGAAGCATAGTCTGGAGTGTTAGAAAACATCACTCAGTACAACAGTACTGAGCCGATTAAGCTTATTGACATTACATAGTTGAATATGACATTTAATTCCTGTGTTATGGACACTGGATAGTGTTATTTAAACCGCTAAAATTTACCTCCTTTATGATTGTAATTCACAGAAGTACATGAATAAGTTGAATAAACCACATCAGGTAGATGAACTAAAAAAATGGGCAAAGCATGAAGCGTGATTTTAAATTAATCAATTTTCATCACGAAGCCAATTTATGATCTTGCCTGTAAACTAGCATTACAAGTCATCAATGTAGGACATTTTTATTTATAGCCAGGATTAAGTTTGTCATTTACTTCAGAAAACATTTTCACATCAGTAGTCAACCTTTTTCTTAGTTACTTCGAAGTAACTGGTTGTACTGGGTATTGAACTTAGAAACTTGTCCTTGCTGGGGAAAATTTTGCATTCCACATCTCAAACCCATAGATTACTCTTAAAACCCAGAGTTACTTTTTTTTTTTTTTTTTTTTTTATTATATGTAAGTACACTGTAACTGTCTTCAGACACTCCAGAAGAGGGTGTCAGATCTCGTTATGGATGGTTGTAAGCCACCATGTGGTTGCTGGGATTTGAACTCACCACCTTCAGAAGAGCAGTCGGGTGCTCTTACCCGCTGAGCCATTTCACCAGCCCCAGAGTTACTTTTAAATAAGGTGTGTGTGTGTGTGTGTGTGTGTATATATATATATATATATATATATACACACACACACACACACACATATACATATGAAAACATACATAAGGGGAAGTTTTGAATAAAAATGCCAGTTAGTACTGTGTATTGGGTGGTGGTTGGTAGACTTGTAAACAAAGTACCTATCTCTAAGAGTGGAAACAATTGTTAGTCTATGGTTTATCCTGTTTCCAGCATAACACAATGCTGGAATGCAATGTTTCTCTTACATAAATTTTGATGCATTTGTCTGTTTGAAGAACTTGAATTGGCAAAATGTCATTAAGTGTAGACCAGGTCTTTTGTGTTTAGCAAAAAAAAAAAAAGAAAGAAAAACAACTCTGGATATTAGTGCATATAAGAACTCAAGTATCTGGTAAGTACAGTAAAAGAACGTTGCATGCTTTTTTAAAAATTATTTTTCAGTAAATGAATTTATATTTTGTGGTAATAGTGGCAGAACCCAACATTTTGCAAACTAAGCGAAAGTAGCTCTCACTGAGCTACACTCCCAACCGCTTGATGAGTTTAGTAAGATTTTTTCTGATTATGTAGGCCTCATACTGAATATTGGGTGGGGAAGCAAGCCATTGTTCCTTGGGTGTGTTTAGCTTGGTTATCATTACAAGGTCTGAGCTGCTTCTATAGCTCCACCCCAATACACTATACCTCTGATGAAATTTATGTAAATGCCACAGTATAAGGGCTACATTTAAGGCTTGTCCTGGGAATTTACAGAGACTGAGCTTAAATATTAAGGAATTTCATCTTACTGTATGACTATAGTTAAAGATATCTGAACAAATGAATATATCCTGATCGTGTTCCATTTTCTTAGAATTAGTCACATTTTTAAATATTTTACAAAAACAATTTCTCAGTTGACTTAGTTTTTTTGACTATCAACTATGGCTTGGAAATTCGAGCATGTCTGAAATGTTAGGCATGCATTTAACTATCAACTCGTCCTTTAGACTACCAACAATTCAAATTATATTGCTGCTTTTTTGTGAGTCTCATAAGTTATCAGAAAAAATAAAGGCAGGAAAATTAGTTAATGCTTTAAATACCACTTAGTGCCATACGTTTTCTATTTTTGTTTTTTTTTTTTTGAGAAGGTTCTGTGACAGAAATCAGGGCTGTGCATGTTACTGACACCTGGTAATGTGCTACTTTTGCAGCCCCCTGAGCATGCAATTGCCAAAAGAAGGTCTTACTGTGTCTGATTTGTGAAGATGCTTTGAAAACAAATACTTATAAGAGCAGGCCTAGAAAAAAGGCTTTCTATCCATACTAATATTGAAGTACTTCCTACTGGTTACATGATAATATTAAAAAAAATAAAATAAATTTGGGAATGTGTATAGAGATGTGTGTACACATACTTGGACTTTGAATGTTTTGGGTCTGAGGAAGGTGGGGTTTTTTCTGATTAAATAGCTTTGCTTGTTTGGATTGAGTTGGCACATGGTCTCTTTGTAATTCAGATTGGCTTTGAGTTTGTAAACCTGCCTTGCCCAGTCTAGTGTTAGTGTTGTAGGGACTGTCTAGTTCAAATAGCCATCTTAAAGTTGTTTCTAGAATAAGTGCCTTTTGTTTTCCTTTTAGAATTACAATTTTATAGCATCAAAACTTCTCTATTGACTCATCCAGATTATATAGAATAATATAGGGTGAATTTCATTCTTCTGAGGGGCATATTTAGTGAATATCCAGTGCTTTCTTATTTATGAATGGCTACTGGTATTGGCTTTGATGTCTTAAAAGCCAAAAATATATCCCTTAATTGAACTATCTGTAACTTTAGAATTTTGCAGTAAGACTGACTTGGAATGGTACCTAGTGTGGAATGGTACCTAGTGATTTCTGTGCCAGTTGTAGAATGCTTGTAGATGAAGTTTGAGATATTTACTGTTGAAGAATAACGTTTTAGTTTGTTAAATATATGTGGATGATGCCTATCAGATTTAATAATTTAGGCTAAACTTTTGTATTATAAAAATGATTTGCTTATGTTGGTTATTTGTCATAAGGAATAAGGCGAGTTGGAAGAAGACCTGATCAACAACTTCAGGGTGATGGGAAAATAATTGATAGGAGACCAGAAAGGCGACCACCCCGTGAAAGAAGATTTGAAAAGCCACTTGAAGAAAAAGGTGAAGGAGGTGAATTTTCAGTTGATAGGTAAGTATTAAATAAGGTTTTATTGCTTTGTCATCTTATAGTTAGATCTGAAACTGTAAGTTGGACAGAGTAGGTGGAGTGATTACTTTGTGTATTTCAGGAACTGTAAATACATGTTTTATTTACACTTTTGATGACGTTTTAAGTTAGCTTTCTTTTCCTTCCTCTGCCCAGACACTGTTATTGGTTCTCCCTCATGTCACATGCAGTCTCCATGAGATGATTGTAGTTTTTGTGTGTATAGGTAGGTGAGTAGCGTATGACATGCAATGAGGCAATAAGTGAATGGTCTAACCTGCAATGCTTTAAAGACTACCAAAGCAGTTTTTAATTCTCCCATATATGAGTAGAAATAAACTTGGCATTTTCTACACCATATATTTAGTTGTTGGGTTATGAGCCAGTAGGCATATTCTGTATTTTTGAGCTTGGAGTGGATTTTCCCAGTTTCTGGAAACAATAGAAATAAATTTTTTAATTTGTTTGTAGACCAATTATCGATCGGCCTATGCGAGGCCGAGGTGGCCTTGGAAGGGGTCGAGGAGGCCGAGGACGTGGAATGGGCCGAGGCGATGGATTTGATTCTCGTGGCAAGCGTGAATTTGATAGGCATAGTGGAAGTGATAGATCGTAAGTCTTATATTGATTGTTGCATGTATGGGATTTAAATGTGCTTATTTAATAAAAACAAAATTTGAATTTCTAGAACTAAAGAGTATAATGTTAACTCAGTTTTGTTAGTTCTTTTTCACATTACAGTGGCCTGAAGCATGAGGACAAACGCGGAGGTAGCGGATCTCACAACTGGGGAACTGTCAAAGATGAATTAACGTTGGTATTCTGATTTTTTATTTTTAAAGTTAAATAATTTCAGTGAAACCAAAACTGCTAAGTTGTTAGTGGATTATCAGTAATTTAAATTTTGTTCCTGAAGGAAGAATGGATGTATATTAATAATATATAATGGAAGAATAGTATGTAATGGAAGTATATTAGTAATTTTATTTTGAAATGGATGTGTATACAGTCCTGAAGTCCTGTGATGAGGATGCTGGGAATATTATGACTAATAGTTCTAACTGTAGCTATTGTGGTCTTGTCCTTACAGAGTTTGATAAGCCCTCTTCCTCTCTTGCTTCTTGTTTTTGGATCCCCCCTCCCCCATGGGTTTTCTGTAGTTAAGGCTAGCCTTGTACTTGCTATGTAATTTACAGCCCTCTACTGCTGTGTCTGACTTAGAAAGCTTTGTTTTAAAAGTGTGTAAGCTAATTTAATAAATTTGTTTTCTCTTAGAGGTCTACTGGAGAGTAAAATTAGTAGAAATTAGTAAATATATAAAAATGTAAAAGTTTTACTTTGGTATGAAGGAATTTTGGCTACATGTAAATGGACCTAGATGCCTTTCTTCTTTCTTTCCTTAGAGAGTCACCCAAATACATTCAGAAACAAATATCTTATAATTGCAGTGATTTGGAGCAATCAAATGTGACTGAGGAAACACCTGAAGGTGAAGAGCACCCTGTGGCAGATACTGAAAATAAGTAAGTGGTTTTGTGTGAGGAAATAGTACTCTAACATGGAAATCTGTCTGGGTGTTTACCAGTAAGGTAACTGTAATTCAGTGCAGTTACTTGGTCGTGCCAGCATACGTACGATGAGACTTTTGATTTGAGACATTGTTTTGTGTAGTTCAGGTTGATCTGGAATTCAGGATTCTCCTTTCTCGCCATTACTGGGAAAGTAGGAAGTGTACTACCACATTATTGGCTTGATAATTGTACTGTTTTCCTACACCTTAGAAAGGTGTATGTATTTTGAAAGAATGTATGTATTTTTTAGTAAAGCCTTTTAGAGCGAATCATAAAAAGTGACCTCTAACTATTCAAGGATGAAGGAAAAGGAACAAAGTACTTTGTATTTGAACTTACATGATAGGATCTAGTGATAGTGTTCTACTTTGAATAGGTAGGATTATTAAAAACTGAACCAAGTATTGGTTTTGGTATTTGGAGTCTTTAGTCATAGTTCAAAGTAGTCTCACCATTCATTTTCAGTTATAAACTAAAACTAGACAACTTGAAAAGACTTGGTAAATTAGGTCCAATTCTTTTAAGTTTTTTCTATTGTGAATTTTGAGCAGCAAATTATTATTTGAAACTATGAAAAGCAATGATGAGAATGTTTTAGCTCATTAACAAATACTCTTTTAAAATTTCATGTGTATGGGTGGTATATGTGTATTAAGTGCACTGCATTCATGCATGCAGTATCTACAGAGGCCAGAGGAGGGTGTTGTATCCCCTGGACTATTCTAGTGCTATAGTAAATAATGGGATATTAGGTTTATTTTTTGGCATACTGATTTTATTTTCTTTGGATTTGTTGTGGAACTCAATTTACTTGGTTATGACATGAGCATTGCTGTCTTGAAATCAGAGTAGCTGATGCTAAACATTGGTTCTTGTGGAGCTTGCCAGGTGGTCTAAGGACCCCTACCCTCTCCGAGTATGTGTAAACCATTGATTGCTAAAGGGTAGGTAGGTAGAAAGCTTTTTTCTTGGTGTTATTATAAGTTTCCTGTGTTACTGTAAATAAAGCCATACTCCTGTAAATAACTAATGAAACTCATTGGTCTACCAGGCAACTAGAATTAATTTCCTTTTGTGTGTTTGATTGGAGTAAATATGTTTTTCATGTCTTCCCAGGAAAAGTTAAGTTCAGCATAATATATTTTAAATGGTGAAATTGTTGGGTCTGTTTCTAGGTTTTTATTCTTTGACAGTCTTTGATTTCCATTGTGGTTGTATGGATGTACATTTCTGATACGGTTTGAGGGTATTTTCTCTGAACCCCCACCAACATTTCTTTCTCTGTTAATAGCCATTTATGACTAGAATGAAATTGATTATCATGCTGTGATTTTGATGTTTTTCTAGTCAAGGTCTCCTGGAACTCTGACTTAGCTTGTACTATGTAACAGGATCATTTTGCTTGTGTGTGATCCTTTACAAGTGCAGGGATTCCAGGTGTGCCATCTTATGTCTAGCTTGCATTTCCTCCTAGGTATACACTGCCTTCTGAGTTACATCCCCAGCCTTATTGGTTTTTTTCCCCTCCACTGATAATTACTAATGTTGAAACTTTTTTGTATACTTTGTGGCTATTTGTATTTCTTTTGAAAGGGGGAAAAAGCTTTTTCTATCATTGACCCCCCCCCTTTTTTTTCTTTTTCTTTTTCTTTTTTTTCTTCTGGACAGAGTTTCTCTGTAACAGCTCTCTCTGGCTGCCTTAGAACTCACTTTGTAGACCATACTGGCTGCCCTTGAACTCAAAGAGATATGCCTCCCAAGTTCTGGCCCCTTCATTTACCCATTTTTGATTTTTGCTGTTGTTGAACTTTTTTAATTTCTTACATACTTTATATTAGTCAATTGGTGAATATATTATGTATTTTCTTCTATCTGCACATTGATTTTTTTTTTAAGAGTTATTTATTATATGTAAGTACACTGTAGTTGTCTTCAGACATTCCAGAAGAGGGCGCCAGATCTCGTTACAGATGGTTGTGAGCCACCATGTGGATGCTGGGATTTGAACTTACCTTCGGAAGAGCAGTCGGGTGCTGTTACCTGCTGAGCCATCTCACCAGCCCCTGCACATTGATTTTTAGTTTGAAGAAATCCCATTGGTCAGATTTTGCTTTTGTTTCCTTGCCTTTTGGGGTCTTTGGCCAGACCAATTCCCTGAGGTGTTGCTGCCATTTGAACTTCGTTAATATTTTTTGTTATTTTTAATTTTATGTGTATAGATGTTTTATGTGAATGTATATACAAGACATGCATGCAGTACCCAGGGGAGGTCATTAGATCTGGGCCTCAAGTTGTAGATGATTGCAAGTATGTAGGTACTGATCAAATCTGGGTTCTCAGGAAGAGTGGCTCTTAATTACTGAACCATTTCTTAAGTCCTGTTGGGGTTTTGATAGAGGGTCTAACAGTTTTGTAATGCTGGCCTAGAACTCAATATGTAGCCTAGGCTGGCTTCAGTTTACAAGATCTGCTTGCCTCTGTCTCTAGAGCTGGGATTGAAGGCATGTGCCACCACTCTCAGTTTCACTTAAAACTTAGCTGTTAAAGAATTGGTTTTCGTATAGAGCGTAGGAGAAAGCCGATGTTTCCTAGTATCATTTATTGAAGATTGTCATTCTGCAGTGTCTATGTTCTTGGAATATTATGTAAAAATATCAATTGGCTGTAAATACATGGATTCATTTTTAGGTTTTCTATTTTGTTACTTGGAACTGATTTGGGTCTGGACAGGGATTCCATATAGGACAGTGATTCTCAGGCCACATTAGATCAGTCAGAGAAAGGAGTTCTTTCCAAGCTTCCTTTTTTCCAAAAGAGTAGCTCTGGTAGCTGAGCATGATGACATAAGCCCATAATTATAGCACTTCAGGCATGAATGCAAGTTGATCAGGAATTCAAGGCCAGCCTGAGCTACATTGCAAGTTTGAGACCCTCTGAAGCTACATAAGAAAAAGGACTAGAAATATAAAGTGCTATTTTGATGAGCAACTCTTAATGATGAGAGAAGCATTGTCTTCTGTGAGCTTGTTGGAATAAGGCACATCACTGGAATATATACAAAAGTAAGTGGAAAAAGGTGGCCTTTTACATTGAGAATCTTTATTATGTTAGTCGGTGGTGGCGTGCAGCCTCAATTCCAGCTCTTAAGAGGAAGAGACAGGTGGAGCCTGGTGTACAGAGAGAGTTCAGGACAGCCAGTGCTACACAGAGAAAAACTCTTGAAAAACAAAACATCTTGAAAAACAAAACAAGGCCTGGCAGTGGTGGTGCTGCACGCCTTTTATCCCAGCCAGCACTTGGGAGGCAGAGGCTGGCGGATTTCTGAGTTGGAGGCCAACCTGGTCTACAGAGTGAGTTCCAGATCAGCCAGGGCTACACAAAGAAACTGTCTAGAAAAACCAAAAAAAAAAGAGAAAACAACAACAAAAGAATTAATATGTGAAATGTGTTTACTTTGGAGGGGTAAGCATAATAGGGGATTAATGATACCCCACAATACTCAACACATCCTTTTTCTTTATTAAACAAAATTGAGTCACTTTCAAAGTGATTCTCAAAGACTCTTTCTCAGAAGAAAATTATGTATTCATGGAATATTAAAAAGATTTTTCTGGTCAGGACCCAGGAGCAGTTGAGGTATTTTTAATGAAGATGATGGTCACCATGATAGAGTAGTCTACTCTTAGTAGAGAGAAGCCAAATGTAAGGATATTTGAAGGATAAGTTTAAGAAGCAAAACTTCAGTAGTTTTTAAGGTACAATTACTGTCAGAATTGGTGAATTATTAGGGCAATTACAGGGCTTTAATTCTATTTGGAAAATGATTTGATAGACTTTATTCAACTTCCTGTCAAGATGAATGCAAATTTACTCGGGGAAGTTATAAGATAGAATCTGTCCAAATATAAAGAACTACATAAAGATATTTTGGCAGTGATGCTACACTAAATCACTTGCTATCTTTGGAAGGAAGGAGAGCTCCCAAAAATAGCAAATGATTTGTTTGGTGACATTTGGAATTAGACTTAGATATTGGATCCCCAGGCCTGTACTTTATGTAGAAAGGGGAACAGATAATTAAAATAGTTTAAACCTAGGAATTATATTGGGAAATAACTATTTTATTCTTTGCTTGAGTGCTAAAGTAGGAGAGCATTAGATATGGTCTCCTTTATGAAATAAAAATGTGGGGTGGGGTTGGTTCAGTCAGTGAGTAAAGCACCTACTACTTGAGCTTCAAGCATGGGTGCACATCTGACCAAACTTACCCTTTTTAGTGAGGATGGGAACATTTTCTTTTGGCATGCCTCTATGTGAACATGCATGTATGAACACCTGTATGCACTGCATACACTGTTTTAAGAGAAAGTAGACCATGAAATTATTTATACAAGATGGTACAGTTTAAAATATAGTTTCAAAGAGATGTGTATTAATGGGTTAATAAGGCCAGTTCAGGGTAAATACTCATTTAAGAAGGCAAGTTAATGTATATACAAATAAATGGCATAGACTGATGGTCTCTCTACTGGACGCATGCTGGACACAGTCACTGAGTTATATAGAAAGCTGTGATTCTACTTTTGATAGTCTTTTCTAGCAGATTACTAACAATTTCTTGTTATTGTAATTTGAAATACACATTTTTAAAATTTTGATGTTTTACCTCCATCTGTACATGTGTGCCATTTACTTGTTTGTCTCCTGTGGAGTTCAGAAGAGGGCTTTTTACCTCCTGGAGCTGGAGTGGTGAGCCGTGGAGTATGAGTGTACCAAGTCAGTATGTGCTCTTAACTCCCGAAATACTTCTCTACAAATTAGTATCTGCCATTAGGCATAAAACTTAAATATCTTTTTCACAGGGAGAATGAAGTTGAAGAGGTTAAGGAAGAGGGTCCAAAAGAGATGACTTTGGATGAGTGGAAAGCTATTCAAAATAAAGACCGAGCAAAAGTAGAATTTAATATCCGAAAACCAAATGAAGGTGCTGATGGACAATGGAAAAAGGGATTTGTTCTGCATAAATCAAAAAGTGAAGAGGTAATGTTAAAATTGTTTAAATTTGTTCAGATGTGACTTGAATTATAGTTTTTGTTTTAATTTTCATATGGATAACTTTTTTTGAGCTAGGGATTACTTCCTGTGTAGTTCTGGCTGTTTGGAACTTGTTTTGTAGACCAATCTGGCCTTGAACTTCTGATTGACCTGCTTCTGGCTCATGTGGATAACTTAATTTTTTTTTTTTTTTAAGATTTATTTACATGAATACAGTAGCTGTCTTTAGACATACCAGAGGAGGGCATCAGATCCCCTTATAGGTGGTTGTGAGAACCACCATGTGGTTGCTGGGAATTGAACTCAGGACCACTGTAAGAGCAGTCAGTGCTCTTAAATTCTAAGCCATCTCTCCAGCCCTTAAGCTTTATTTTAGTCTTATTTGCTATAGGAACTTGCTCAGAAAGGAAAACATTCAGGACTTGGAAAATGGGAAAATGTTGGTATTTTTCCTAATCTAAGAAACTTGGGAACTAATGTAAATTTTTGAGAAACTCAAGTTGATAGCTAAGGCTTATGTAAACATGAATCTGGCCAAATACATAGCTCATAAATCATTTTTCTCCAGCAGTTTTTGCTAGCCTTTTTGATACATGAATTTATTCATGTCATAAGTTGGACTGTCAGACATTCAGACTGTCATGTCATGCAAAGGTAAAGTTAAGAAGGCAGCCCATAATTTATAAAATTTAATGATATTTTGTCCACTTATTTATTTATTTGTTTATTTATTTAATTAACTAATATAAGTACATTGTAGCTGTCTTCAGACCCACCAGAAGAGGACATCGGATTCCATTACAGATGTGTTGCTGGGAATTGAACTTAGGACCTCTGGAAGAGGAGTACAGTGCTCTTAACTGCAGCCCTCAAAGCCCTATCCACTTATTTTTGTCATTGGGGATCGAACATGCTAAAAGCAAATTTTCTGCCATTAAATCATAACTCTTAGTACTCAATTTCTTAATATATTTTAGTTTATTAGACATACTGATGGCAGAGGCCAATATAAAAAACATTGTTAAATAGAAATGAAGTTAAATAGTTGGTTTTAGAGAAGGTTTTAACATGATTTTTAAGATTTACTCTATAAAGATATAAGCGGATATTTGAAATGTCGAGACTAAAAAAGTAAATCTTGCCGGTGGTAGTGGCGCACGCCTTTAATCCCAGCACTTGGGAGGCAGAGGCAGGCGGATTTCTGAGTTCGAGGCCAGCCTGGTCTACAAAGTGAGTGCCAGGACAGCCAGGGCTATACAGAGAAACCCTGTCTGGAAGAAAAAAAAGAAAAAAAGTACATTTTGTTTTATTATAATGAATTTTTTTTCTAGTTCTTGCAGATGAAATGGTATTGTATGAGTAGAATGATAAAGGCGTAAATCCTGATTGAGCTTTGAAAATTATTGTAAATTAAACTATGAAAGTTATTGTAGAAATTGCCATTTAATATTAACATGTTAGTATGAAAAAGCTAGTTGTGATATTAGGTAATTCATCAGTGTGTTAAGATGTGTGTCTCAATTTAAAATATTTTCTTCTGAACTTGGCAAAAAATTACAGCAGTCCTATTTATGTGTGATTTTTTACCTTCTGTTGTTTTCAGTTAACCTTTAAGGTCAAAAATACTAAATAGAAAATTGTAGAACAATTTTATTGCATGTCATTCTCATTTCCTATACTGTCTACTTCAGGTGTGAGTCATTGATTTACAGCTATATGTGCATTGTGTGTACTTACCCATTAGAAACCTAATATATAATATAGCTCATATATAGGAATAAAGCATAGTGTAGGGTTTGGTCTGTCTGGTTTCAGGCATTTCCTGAATTTTACAAATATTCTACAAATGTTGGGTACTGTATTATATAAAGTAAAAAATACTTGATTTTTGAAGATCATAAAATACACAATTGGTTTTAAAACATTGAAACGTCCTTATTTATGAGGTCACTTTGGATAATACATTTATATTATCTTTGTAATGTGAATACTTGTTTAAGTATGGGCTTACTGGTTTATTTAATATTGATACTACCTATATGACATAATCAGGTGGTTGTGAGAAGAAAGGAGCTTTGGGGAATGATAAACTTACAAGCTTAATTGTTGTATTCAGAGAGCTGAGATCAGGGAAGGATTGACATCCTAGGTGCTCTAGAGAGACAAAAGCTGATTTGTTTAGTATCATCACATTCTAGAACTCAACCTAAAAATTAGAATGTACTCTGAGTATCAAAAACTCCTTTGTAGTAAACCCATCCAGGTTCAAATGTATTCTCTGCTTCTGTGTTCTAGAAAGCTAATAAATGACGCCAGTGGTTTTTGAAATACCAGACATTTAGATTCACAAGCTATAGAAAGGATTTTTATTTGGTGCTGTTGTAGATTCATATGTATCACTTTCAGGTTTCCTTAAAATTTATATTTGTTGATCTAGTGACATTAAATATAGTTGTCATAACTAAAGGGATGGAATTTAATTTGGGTATCATACAGAAACTAGTGTAAAGAAAATGTTCATTTGTGTTTTAAAGTAATAGCAACTGTGATATTTCAGGCAGCCAGAAAGGATAGTGTATACATTATCCTTCAAAAATAGATTTTATTTGTATTAAGAATAAGAACAAGTCACCTTTGGTTAGTGTTAAGGGAACTTTTCAGCCCACGCTTAAAACTATTTCATCTAGAATATATAAAAGCCAGGCATTGGGAGGTAAGTTCTTACACTCTTTTTGCTAGTTTGTGGGTTTTTTCTTCCACTTTTTCAACCTCCTAACACTACATCGGAGAGCAAAAGGGATAGAGAGGAAAGGAAAGAGATCCTTGAATATATATATATATATATATATATATATATATATATTCAGGGATTGGGAAGGGGATTATGTTTTTAGACTACTTCCTTCTAATTAAGGGTGTGGAGTTCCTTGGGATAAATTTGATCTTTTCAATCATTTATCTAATTTCTTGGTTTTTTTTGTTTTGTTTTTTGTTTTTTTGTATATAAACTCTGGCCAACCAACTAACCCACCCCACCTCTTGGTGTCCTAGCATTTATATAACTTTTGAAAAGTACTCAGAATTCCAAATGTTACATAGTAGCATAAACCACAGCAGCTGCTATGTTCAGTCTTAAAGTCCTGTACATTCAGCCTTGGGAAGGAGGTCCTAGTTTAGAAAGGATATAGATTTTAGGGGCTGGTGAGATGGCTCAGTGGTTAAGAGCGCCGACTGCTCTTCCGAAGGTCCCGAGTTCAAATCCCAGCAACCACATGGTGGCTCACAAAATCTGATGCCCTCTTCTGGAGTGTCTGAAGACAGCTACAGTGTACTTACAAATAATAAATAAATAAATCTTTTAAAAAATGTAAAAAAAAAAAAGAATATGGATTTTTAAAAAAACCTCAGATTACAAATAAAAACTACATGCCTTATTGGAATACCAATTTGTAGGAAGTGTTTTAAATGTAAAGTGTTTTACAAAGGCTGCTGAAGATTCACAAGAGTGGGAACTTGTCACTTGTACTATATGCCAGTAATCAAGGACTGCTATCGCCTGCAATTCAGAAAAATTTGTTAAAGAGAATTCATTCTTCAAGATCACTTCCTGAGCCCCAAATGAACTTATTACTTGTTGAGCTAGATAGTAGATATATTCATGCACATAAAGTACAGCATTCGTGATTCATCTTATAGGGGAGAAAGCATGTTTAAAAATGTTGCTTATATTAATTACTCAGGGGCCTTTACTTAATATTTTAGGCTCATGCTGAAGATTCAGTTATGGACCATCATTTCCGGAAGCCAGCGAATGATATAACGTCTCAACTGGAGATCAATTTTGGAGACTTAGGCCGCCCAGGACGTGGTGGCAGAGGAGGACGTGGTGGACGTGGGCGTGGTGGACGTCCAAATCGTGGCAGCAGGACTGATAAGGTAATTTTAAGATGCCTTTTCAGATTTAAGCAACTTAAGACTTGTGCTTACTGGCTAGATATTTTGGAGGGAGAGGCATAAACAAAACTAAAGAAAGAACTAACAAGCACCATTTGAGACAGGGTTTCACTGTGGATCTCTGGCTGGTTTGGAACTCATTATGTAGACTAGGCTATCTTTGAACTGATATTTGCCTGTGGAGCCCTGGGATTCAAGCCATGTGCTATACCACATATGGCCTTTTGTTTGTTTGGTTTGTTTGTTTGTTTTTGTTTTTGTTTTTCAAGACAGTGTTTCTCTGTAGCCTTGGCTGTCCTGGAATTCCAGGCTAGCCTCAGCAATCCGCCTGCCTCTGCCTCCCGAGTGCTGGGATTACAGGCATTCTTGTTTTTTTCAGAGCACCTTAATGGTTAGAGTGGTGCTGCCAAGAAGTTGAATTAACCACACTTTTAAATTCTTACTCTGTACCTGTCAGGGTGCTGTGTTACACTTTCTGCATGCTGGTATTTATTTTTACTCTAGGGATATCCTCACTGCTGAATAAGTCCTGGTATAGAACAATTTTGGGATTACAAAAGCTCTCCTGAGACACTAGTCTATTATTTAATTAAGAATGGGATTCATGCCAGGTGGTGGTGGCATATGCCCTTAATCCCAGCACTTGGTAGGCAGATCTCTGGAAGTTCAAGACCAGCCTAGTCTACAAAATACATTTTAGACAGCCAGGGCTGCACAGAGAAATTCTATCTTGAAAAACAACAAAAATGTGGAATTTAATGTTATTTTTGTCAATGGGTGTTTTATCAGGCTGTCTCCAAATCATCTCATCCTCCCAAAGTTTGTGACTAGCCCTTTGCTACTACTATAAAACAAGTTCTTAATGGCAATTTTGAAAGATGCCCAAGGGATTGAATTTGAAATCAAAATTACCCGTTGACAATATTAAGGATAACCTTGGTGTCCAGTTTGAAATAAATCATAAAATCCTGAAATCTTACTTTAATTTTGGGGGCTTTTTTGTTTCTGAAATTGTGTCTCATTTTACAACCAGTCTGTCCTGGAATTTACTCTGTAGACCAGGCTGCCTCTCTGGGCTTAAAGACATGGCTGAGAAAAAAAATTTTTTTTTAAAGTAGCCTTATCTCAGTGGTTTTCAACCTTCTTAATACTGCAAGCTTTTTCCTTATGTTGTGAGCCCCCAACCATAGCATTGTTTTTCTTGCTGATTCATAACTATTTTTGCTACTGTTGTGAATTGTAATGTGCATCTCTGATAAGTAGCCATGTAAAAAGGTCTTTGCACTCATACATAATCACAAAGGGGTTATGACCCACAGGTTGAGAACCACCACCCTATCTACTTCTTTGGAGGCTGCAGACAGTGGTGTGGGAACAACGCAGTAGGTTTTGTTATCAGTGATGCTTTTTCTACTGACTTTTAAAGAGGAAGGTTTTACATATATATATATGAGGATTTTGAATAACTTGGTTTGTTTTCCAGGCTGTAGCTAATTGGGTTCTTTTCTAACATTGAATGTGCTATTTAAATGCCCAGTGATTGTTAAACCTGCTTTTATATTGATAATACTATTATGTTGCTAAGTGAGCACAAAATTAGTAACAAAGTGAGAACCCACATGTTGCATGGAAATCTTACATGAATTCATAAGTATGCTTGGTTGTGGTAGCACATAACCATAATACCAGTACTTAGATATTGGTCAGATCATGAGTTTGAGGGTGGCCTGGGCTACAAGTGGCAAAATCTTATCTGAAAGGGGTGGGAAGGAAGTGTCACTCATGTACAAGTCATGGGTATGATCCCTAGCATGTCAAGTAAATTACAGTACTTCACCGCAGAAAGAAATTCATTGCAAATATATGTAGTTTTATTCTGGTTTATGATTTTTTTTGAAAGTAGAAGCTTTGGTCTATTTTGTGTAGTATATTAACATGAATTTTTTTAGAATTCAGTGTGTATACTAAGTACAGACACTAGCAGGCTATTTTCAGGATTTGAGAATTGTGGCTAATTTTTTGTTTTTGTTCTTTTTTTCCTTCCCCAGTCAAGTGCTTCTGCTCCTGATGTAGATGACCCAGAGGCATTCCCAGCTCTGGCCTAACTGGATGCCATAATACTACACTGGTTCCTTTGTGGACCCTCCTGTTCAAAGCTTTTGCATGCTTAAGGATCCCAAACAACTAAGAATTAAAAAAAAAAAAAAAGACTGTCATTCATACCATTCACACCTAAAGACTGAATTTTATCTGTTTTGAAAACGAACTTCTCTAGCTACACAGAAGTAACAAAATATGTTAGTCAGTTTTGTATTTAGAAATGTATTGGTAGCAGGGATGTTTTCATAATTTTCAGAGATTATGCATTCTTCATGAATACTTTTGTATTGCTGCTTGCAAATATGCATTTCCAAACTTGAAATATAGGTGTGAACAGTGTGTACCAGTTTAAAGCTTTCACTTCATTTGTGTTTTTTAATTAAGGATTCAGATGTTCCTTCAATTACAAGCTGGTTTTAAATATTTGACATATAATACTGGTTTTAATACCTGCTTTTCATTTTCACACATGGTCAGCTGGGACGTGTAAACTTCTGACTTAGAAGATTTTCTGCTGTGTGGAATACTAACCACTATGTATTTTAACTATATTTTCATTTGGAAGTTGAAAATTTTCTTTTCACATCTTATAGCTGATATATACTAAATCTTTATACAGAAATGTCAGTACTTGAACAAATTCAAAACATTGGCTTATTAACGTTTGGCTCATGCATAGTTTATTAGGTTCAGATTATACCTGGTGCACCTATATTTACTTTTAAAATGTATGGCTTTCTCATTTTAAAAGTAAAACTAAACACTGCTTTTGGAACTTGTAAACTACTTATTGTTAATAGATAAGAGCCTGTGTTCAGTGAAATCGTTTTGTGGGTGTGGGTTTTATCTTTCCTTGAACAAGGTGGGCAGAGTAAGTTAGTTAATGCCTAATAGTTAAACTTGTATAAAATAAGAGGCTAGCCATTTGGTATTTGTGTATGAAAGCCCCTGAAATCAAAATGTTTATCCATAGTCAACAATCTTTATTTGGTTTTATAAAAACGAAAGGGCACTCATTGATAAGTGTGTTGAGATGGAAAAGTATCTTAAGTTTTACTATTTCAAAGCCAGCTTTAATTTGGAACAGCACCACCATCCATAAAACTCAAAACAAGTTATCTTGTTTATGAACTTCCTTTATGTTATGATATGGTCTTGANAATAGGTAATTGATAAATTCTTTGAACAGAAGCATCACTGCTTATTAAAAAGTTAGATCTATAGAGTGATTAAAAATCCAGGTTTTCTAGGATATTTTTATTCACATTTATTGATTAAATAGGGAAGGAATTTTATTCAAAGCTTTAAAGACTAGTCACTTGTCAGCTTTTTTTAAACCTCAGTTGTAATTATAAAAATACTGTAGATCTTTTTTGCTAGTTAGGTGATTGGTTTCATGTACACATCTAAAAGCTACTATATAGTACATTTACTCAATGCATTTACTAATCTTGTTGCCAGCAAATCTGACAGCTTGGAAACAAGGTTTTTTTTTTTTTAATAGACTTGAGCTGGTGGCTTACATGTTCTGTACTAGTGCTGCTTGAAGTTTCACATGTTCAGAC
The DNA here is from genome assembly GCA_902729485.2 of Mus minutoides. NCBI lineage: Eukaryota > Metazoa > Chordata > Mammalia > Rodentia > Muridae > Mus > Mus minutoides. Next base: position 562,380 of record LR750263.1, read on the forward strand.
CCCTGCTTTTCAGAGGCAAGGATTAGTCCATGTAGACTTGTTGGCCCCTTTGAGATTGTAGCATATGCTCCCTTAAGTCAGTATGCTTAAACTTTAAAGTATCTTAGTTCTTATTTTAATAGTAACATCTTTACAGATTTTTAGCAACATGTTGTAGAAAACACCTGCTCTTAGAAGCACAAATTTTACTTACTGAGTCACTGTAACCAGAAAACATAGTAGCATTTATTTTATTGCAGACATTCAGAGTAAGCTGAATATGAAGTTGATTAATTCTGTCTGATACCTGTGAATTTCCTTTCAGAATCAATTTATGTCAAGAGCTAATCGTAAACTTTTTGTTTGTTGAAAATAACAATTTATTATTTTCATGCTCATTTCCTAAAAGATAAAAGCAATCAAGTGGGAACCCTTTTATATGTTTCTTGGTTTCCCTTTTTCATTATCCTAAGATAGATAATTCTTAAGATTTTTGAATGTTTAGATATCATGTGAGGTTATTTGATAAGTCTGCTGAGTCCTGTATTTGCTAGGAATACCTATCTTAATGACGAAGTTGGGGAAGGTAGTACAGAGATTTTCAAGAGTGGATATAATAGCTTGAATGCTGTTAAAGGTAAATGGTATCAGTTGAAATTTTTGGGACATTTCCAGGTTGGGTTAAAGGGAGGGTATAGTTCTTCGTTGAATACTATTTGGGGTTGTTGGGAGATCTTAAATGTAAGAGCAGATTCTATAGTTCATTTATTTGCTTCAGGATATGTCATTTGCAGAGTTGTGAATGTATTTGGTTTATTTTTGGTATGGGTTTGCAGAGATGATTGTGCATTCCTTCTGATTCTTATTTTTATAATTACTAGAGATGACTGAAATTTAAAAAGTGTTATACTGAGTTTGCAAGTGAAGTGTAAGAATTTTGTGTTGAAATTTAAAAAATGTCTTAAGAGCATTAGCAGGTAGAAGAAACCAGGTATTAAAAATTAATAATGCGAAGCTGCACGAACCTTACTGATGTTGACCTTAAAGGTAAGACATTGTAGGCATATCTGTGGACAAACTGCCAGACATTAGCTAATTGGTATAGTACACCTATGATAGATGCAGTTTTGCTTCCTCCACCCTACTTCCTTGATACTGGGTATTCATTCAGGGCCTTGCTCATGCTGGGCAAGTTGCTTAACTATAACCACAGTAAAGGAAAAGTCCAGAAAATATAATACCCCTAACCTCTACAATTGTAGAGAAATTACTATATAAATATTAAACAAAAGTCATAGCCCATGTTAACTAAAGAACCAGAAACCAGACTGCTAGTATAAAAGTATTATCTTACTGAACAGCGTTAGTAATTTATCTGCAGTGGCAAAAACAGTTGTCGGGTGATTTGTGGGGTTTTGTTTTTGTTTTTTGTTTTTTTTAGGCTGATTTGCAATGCTAGGGGTTTGTGTGTCCTGGATACATGTTCTGTCATCAGGCATTCTTCCATTTGAATTGTTGGGTTTTCTTGGGATAAGTAGCTGCTAAAGTGTAAGTAGGTTTTGCTAGCTGTGTCCTGATTGTCTCCAGGCCCGAATGTAAGAGCTCCTTTAAAATAAAGATTTATTTACCTCTATATGCATTAAATCCTGCTACTCTTAAAGCAGTCCTGTCATTTTAAAGTGTGGGTAAGGTGTCTATCAGGTAGCCATTTGTCCATAGTCAAAAAGTAAGACAGTATCTAGTAGTTTTGTTTTTTAAAATTATAGTGTGTGTTACGGTCTGTCTTTGTCTTTGATGGTGTTACAATACTGATTATCCCATTAAGTTCAGAAGAGGACAATGATTACTTAGAACTGGAATTATAATTCCAGCCACTGAATTTGCTAATATTAAACAAGATGTTTTAGCTTAAATTAGTTTGCACTGCATTACTTGGCTTGTGGTTGCAGTTGCCATTTTTTAAATTTAGTCCAAATGTTTAATGTTAATTTTTTCATACACAAAACTAAAGTGGTCCAGGTTAATTTGACTAGAGTGTTGTTAGTACTAAAGGAGTGAGTACTAAGGGGGGCAGTTTTGTTGTTTTGTGTTTAGAGCTCTTAGTAATTCAATAATTTAGTAATGAGTTCCATAAATATGTTCAAGATGATGTATGGTCTCTCCTATAGCTACATAAACAAGCATATGTCTCCATGACAGTATATTGGTCAGTATTACAAGCTGGTTTGAAACTAGATGTCTACAGCTTGGGTTTTCTGAGAGGGTTGTAGATGGGCATTACCTTGTCTGGCAGCTTTTTTCCCCGTATTTTTCCTGAATTCCAGAATTTCTGGTAGTTTCAACTTGGTTTTATATACCTTTTAAGTATATTTCTTATGTATTCATGGTTTACTTGGGTGCTAATATCTAACATAAAGTTAGACAACTTTTGCTGTGTGGGAGACCTGTGTGTCAGCATGGGGGGTGGAATGGTGAATTTATATTCATAGCAGGTAATAGTATGTGCCTCACACTTTCAAAAGAAAGTGAGACTTGGTCACTATATTTTTAAAAAATCTAGATTAAGTTTTTTATTAGTAGTGATAAGCCTAGCTTCCATGTCTCATAAAGAATCTAGATTACCTTTCTTTTAATAGTGATAGGCCTTAGTGAAAGGGATGATTAAGTCTGATATCTAAGTAAACAATGACCAGAGGTTTTGTTCCTTATATTTAATTTTGGAGATAGTTATTAAAAATAGAGTTCCAGTATGTTTCTTACTGGCTGAGAACTTTTTTTATATAGACCATGACTAGGCTAGCCTCTAGCTCATGAGTGCTGGGATTAAAAGTAGGAGCCACTGCAACTAGACTTTTTATAGTGTTTTTAAACTAGTGAAAATATTCTTGAGTTTCAGGGTTTTTGAGAAGATAATGAGAATCACTGTGTACCCTTTTTCTAAAAACATACCCATTAAGTATACTTTATAATGAAGATAGAACTTTCAGTAACTTATTCATGGGGCTTAAGTAATTTATGCACTCTTCAAAGTATATTAAGTTGGGTAGAATTATGAAGTGAAAGTTTATTCTCACATAGTGTTTAAAGAGCACTGCTAAGCTTGGTGGTACTTGATTGAATTTAAGGGTTATAAGCTGAAGTCTTGTTGAATAGCATTGCCCTATCTTAAAACCAGATCTCTCTGCACCTCGAAAGATTTATCAGTGAAATGGTTAGGTCTTTTCGTGAATTTAGCACAGTTGTCTGGGAAGGGAGCGTAATTGGCGATTTGCTTATATTAAATTGGCCTGTACCCATTTCTGTTGTGATACTTTCTTGGTTTATGATTGGTGTGAGAAGGCCCAACTGGGGTTGAATTTATTTCTTCTAAAAAGCAAGGTAAACCAGAGAACAGCATGGTCTTTTGCTTCAGTTCCTGCTTTCAAGTTCTTTTTCTGATTTCTTTCAGTGATTAGAATGTATAAATAACTTTGCTGTCAGGGCTGCATTTGGTCAGAGTCTTATCAAAGCCAGAGAAAGCAAAGTAGGACACAACTTGGTACCAGATAGGGAATATTTCCTGTTGCTTCAAAGCCTAATGGGTTGCCTGTTTGTGGAAGATGAGAGAGCAGGCCAGTAAACTGTTTCTCTGTGGTCTCTGTTTCAGTTCCTGCCCTGGCTTCCTTTGGTGATGGTCTGTGATTGGAGTATGTAAACCAAATAAATCCTTTGTGCTCCACCTTGCTTTTGGTCATGATGTTTTATCATACCAATAAAAAGCAAATATGCATAAGTTGGTACCATTATATCTTTAACCTGCTCATACAGGTCCAGTGGACTTGTATGGTCCTCTCACTTAAATGCAGAAGGCAGCAGAGGCATTGGGTCGCATAGACTGGCCCCTAGACTTAACAGTAAGTTTTGAGCCAGTGTAAAACTTGTTTAAGCATGTGCTTTCATGCCATGACCATGGAGGTCAGAATTGGGTGCCAGATGTGGAACTGGAGAGTTGATCAACATACCATGTGTTGGGAGTAGAAACTATTTGTTGCAAGAGCATTTGCTCTAAACCACTCAGCTATGCTCTATAAGTTAGGTATCAAAATGTGAAAGGCTAAGTCTGTAGCTCTAACATGTACAAGACCATGGGTCTTATCCTTACCATCACTAAAGAACATTACAGAAACTAGTGGCACAGTACAGTTTAGGTTTTTTGCTTTAGAAGTCAAAATAATGCAATCCAATTCCTTGAACTCTAGTATTTTCATTGTATGGATAGTATTTGTCTTCAGAGGGCCACCATTCTGACTTACTGTTGGGAAATCACATGTTCTTAGGATACTAAGCTGTTCTTATCTGTTGAGAATTGAATTGGTTATAATTTTATTGAATATTTGTCTAGCTGCTCTTCAGAATCCGTATACTCATTAATTTTAGTTTCTCTAATACTGGCTACCATGCTCTGTAATACTCTTTGCTAGCTGGTGAAAATAACTTAAATAGTATGTGGTTTTCATTTCTTTAATTGCAGTTAAGCACACTTAATGGATACATATACTTTGTGTCATTGAAGTTCAGGCTTAGTATGAGAGCCCAATTAAGGAACCATTTTCTGTGTTTTATAGTTTTTATTATTTTGGTATAAGCTATATATTTCAACTTGATTCTTTCCATTACTCAAATTGCAAATGCCACTTTGTCCTCTGCTTCTGGAGAGTCCAACCTGAGTTCTTGTATGTGGTAGGCTATATGTGCTATATCACGGAGCAGTTTTTTCTATTGTAGGAAAGAAGGAAGTTCTCTTATAAACTCAAATGAAAATGTTTTGTTGTAGACGTTCTGCTTTCTCAAGTAAAGCACTTCATAAGAAGCACAAAGTTAACATGAGTCCTGTAGGGTAGATGGAAAAATAGACTCTTTGGAGGGCTTCATCTTAGATATCAGAATGGTAGATAACTTTCAGGTAACTCCTAGTGAGAGGGAAAAAGAGTGGAGCACAGGCATTTCTTTTCCTCCTTGCTCCAGGGCATGGGTGACTGTGGTTATAACTAAAAAGTGGTGTGGTGGGTTTAGGACTAAGGGGAGAATGCATGGGAGATGGAGTTTAACACTCCACTTGCCTGCAGATAAGTAGAAAAGAACCTGCCCCTGGAAAAGGGACATTTTCAGAGCAGTTTGAGTATTCACCTAAACTTGAAGTCTGGACAAAGCTCAGTGAAGTGCTTGCCTAACAATGCTCTGGATCCTGTCTTCTAAATAATAAAAAAATCGGGGAGATTCCCATGAATTCCCTTGGTGTGGTATACACTGGTGTTTAGCTTCCAGAGAATTGTAGAATTTTATTAATTAAAAAAGTAGATGTAAGTTGTTGGTGGAATGTATTTTAGAGTTGAAAAATACCAAGGAATGAAAGACTTGGAACTTTATTTGGGTTTTATCTGGGGGTCAAGGGAAAATGTTTTGTAAGAAATTATCAGAAATTACTTGGAATGGTCAGGAAAAGTTACACAGTCCTCTGACATCATTGAGACATCTATCAGGCAAATTCTTAAATGTACATTAAAAGTATTCCCCCCCAACCCCCACTCCCAAGGTGTTAATGTTACAGTGGTTCTTATAGAAGTTATGCTAGAGTAGAGGTTGGGAAACAGACCAGCTGAACAGAGATGGCAGGTGACACAACCATACACTGTACAGGGAAGCCCTTGCCAAGTTGGTTGTAGTATAGTAAGGGATAAGAGAATCTTCCCCCCCCCCCCCAACAGGGTTTCTCTGTATAGCCCTGGCTGTCCTGGAACTCACTTTGTAGACCAGGCTGGCCTGAAACTCAAATCTGCCTGCCTCTGCCTCCCGAGTGCTGGGATTAAAGGCATGTGCCACCACGCCCGGCAGGGATAAGAGAATCTTATGAGACTAAGAATGTGGAAGAGGCTTTCGGCCTTATTTAATGAGCTTAATGAGTTGAGAATTAAATATATCTAGGTAGGACTTTGAGGGAAGAGAAAGTCCAGCAAGAATACAGCAGCAGTTCACTATATTGCTAGTGAATTGGCCCGAGAAAAGGTAGCCTTGTAATGGCAGTTGACTAAGGATGTTTATGTGCAAACTGATAGCTTCAATTTCTAAAGGTGCATAGGAAGTTTGATAAAGACCAGTTTTTAGGACTGGGTTATATGGGCACATTGCTAATTTGTTAGGTTAGAAAAGGAAGTACAGATTTGCAGTAGATACTTTGTTAAATGAAAACACCAAACAGAAAAGCACTGTTAATGAAGAGGATGGGTTGGAGATGATCAAGGTTGATATTTTAAGAAAAAACTGTCTTGGACCTTTCAAGTGGCACTGGACTTTATCAGTGGTACGATAGGAGAGCATGCTAAGTCAGGCCATAGTTAGGAAGAAACAGCAAAGTATGGCTTCTTGTAGCCCAGAGATAAATGGTGTTGAAAGCAGCACAAGATATAACGAGTTAAATGGAGTAAGCACAGGCAATTCTCCATCAAACTGATAGAGATTGACAGATAGTAAAGGTTAAACACTGTGTGTGTTTGTGTGTGTGTATGAGAGAGAGAGAGGGAGGGAGGGTGGGTGCATGGGTGGATGAGCATGACTATCTTGGGGCCCCTTCTATATTTATGATTATCAGTATTGGTGTCCTACCTCCTTATCCATAAGTTCCTATGGTGAAGCTAATTTAATCCAGAGACAGCTGGCTTGTCTGTACTGTCACAGGCCTGATATACCAAAGATGGTGGGTAACCTTTGGAGTAGGAACTAACTGAGCAGATAAATGGGGTGTGTTGGCTTTCTAGTCTCAAGCCTCGTAACTCATGAGGGGGTCAGTCATAGCCCATCTTTAACCGATCGAGAGTCAGCCTCTCACCACCGAAGATGAGTGGGTGGAGAGAACTTGATGCAAAAATGGAAAGAGAAATATGTTGATGCTCCAGGTCTAAAGAATCAGTTGGATCAGCCTCATGTGATAGTTCTTCTATGTTGGAGGGTAAATACCCTTCATGGCTAGGAAGGTAGTTCACTGGAGTGACTGTCAAGGGGCTGGTCAGGTTGCCCAGTTTTGAGTCTGAGTCCCTGCTTTCTAGCACCTTGTATAGGTTCACTAATTGTCTCGTCTCAGCTGTGAGAGTTCCTGTAGCTTGTGGATTGGCAACATATATTGTGTCTTCCTTAGAGGTAGAGTAACCTTGGAATCCTTGTCCTCTTTTGAAGTAATACGGTTGTCTGACAACTGGGATCATTTGGTAGAGGACTTCATTGATGACCAGGGGCTCAGGCTCTTCAGGAGTGGGCCAGGCCATCAGAAGATTATCTGTAGGTAGTAGCATCTTCTCCTGTGAGAAGAGTGGATGTGTAGGTTACTTTTGACAGCCTATTTCTCCAGGTTTCCAGAACCTCACCCTGCCTCCCTGCTTCAGCCTGGTGAGAAATATAGGCCTTTAAATTTTGGAGAGGCCAGAGCCGGATTTCACTCCCATCCCCACCCCCTACTGCCATAACTGCCATTGTCCAGCCAAGGACAGACTCATTGCTCAACTTCAGTCCACTTGCCTTTTTTTTTTTCCCCTAGTAGGAACGGTAGAAAAAGCTTAGGGCAGTCTGGAGAGAAGGATGGACTATTGTATTTTGGAGGTTGAGGGAAATTGATGTACTAAGCCTTCGGGTTTGTTGCCCATTATGCTTTTTTTTTTTTTTTTGGTTTTTTGAGACAGGGTTTTTCTGTATAGCCCTGGCTGTCCTGGAACTCACTTTGTAGACCAGGCTGGCCTCGACTCAGAAATCTGCCTGCCTCTGCCTCCCAAGTGCTAGGATTAAAGGCGTGCGCCACCACGCCCGGCTTCCCATTATGCTTTTGTTGAGAATCAAACTCAGGTTTGTGTAGGATAAGGCATATGCTTTACCACTCAACTGAGTCACACCCCTAACCCTGTTGTTAGTACTAGAAAAGAACAAAGGATTTAGAAATGGGAAAGACTACTCATGAAGCACTTTTATTAAAGACCGCAGTCATTGTTATGTAGCCCTGGCTACTTTGGATCTCTACCTCCTGTGTACTAGAAAATGTGATTAAAGGCATCATATCTTCATCATCCTTTGGGGACATGCTAAGGGGATTGGGCTTTGATGGAATTACATGGTTTCAGATAAGGAAATGTTAATGTCAGATTTGGCATTTAAGAAAGACCACTTGAATAGCTTTTCTGTATCAGATTTTCATCTTTTCCCTTTTGGCTAGTTTGGATAATTCGTTATTTAATTTTTCTGATGGCTTTCTCAGGATCCCACTGGTTACACCCTCTATGCTATCTTTTCCTTTCTAAGTTTACTGCCAGTTGCCAAATTGAAGTCTTTGGCACTTGTAACATTTCTCCTAGACTTCAGTTGAGTTCTTACATCTTTACACTCTTCCTGTACCTGGGCTTCCCAATGCCATTAAACTTCCATGCCATTAACACTTAGTTTATGTTAAGATTTCAACTCCTAGTCTACTCCTTTCTGCATCTATTTACTATTTTATTTCAACATACTTCAGTGTGCTTAGCCCCTATTTTTCATTGTAGTCTACTCAGCAGTTCAGGCATATCACTCATGAAGATCCGAAGATAGAACTGGGTGAATTCTGAAGATTAAATCCCAGCTTTGATATTCTTTGGCTGGGAAAATTTGATCAATCAATCTCCGCCCTTAGAGAGTCTTGGTAGAATTAGTTTCTGATATGGCCAGCTTTGTTTTGGGCATAACATGTCAACAAATGAGTGATGGCACTGTCCACAAAGGGCTTCCATCCTTATTTTTAAAAAATGTTGGCTCTCCTGTGATTCTCAAGTTGGTCCTGGCATGTAGGTTTGTCTAGAATATGCATGGATGGCAGCTGTGTCAAAGCGAAGTTACCATGTGAGAGAGATAACAGGATGGGAAAGGCTGTTATATTAGGTGAGCTGTTCTGCCTCTGTGGGGCAATACAGCTACTCCCCAGCACATTTTGGGGGCTGGGTTCTGGTAAGCCCCAGGGAAAGTTCCATTAACCCCAGGAATCAGGAACATCATCTGCACTGACTTTAGTTTGTACAAGGTAGCTGGCATTCCAGTGATACTCTAGTTATCTGGGCTGTAGGGCTGCCTTGAAACCTTCAACTATTATGCTATTTTTTTTGGTTCGAGACGGGGTTTCTCTGTGTACCCTGGCTGTCCTGGAACTCACTGTAGACCAGGCTGGCCCCGAACTCAGAAATCCGCCTGCCTCTGCCTCCCGAGTGCTGGGATTAAATATTATGCTATTCTTATATATTGTTTTGTGTGTAGAAGTGTTTAGCCTGTGTGCATGTCTGTATTGCCCGTATGAAGTGCCTGCAGAAGTTATTAGATTCTAGAGGTGGTCAGGAGCTACATTTGGGTGCTGGCGACAGTTTGCAGCAAGCACATGCTATTCTCATTGACCATCTCTCCAGCCCATGAAAGAAACAATGTTTTTTTTCACAATTCACTGATTATTTGTACAAAGTAATACAAGTACATAGTTAAGAGGTCAAAAAGAATATGTAATAAAGATGAAAAGGCTTCCTATTCTCAACTTCTCTCCAGAGGTAGCTACCGTAATAATGGATGTTTGTATTTGAGGGCTATCTCCCTCATACTCAGGATCACTAACTACATTAAGAGATTGATATAATTTGTGTGTGTGTGTGTGTGAGAGAGAGAGAGAGAGGGGGGGGGTCTTAACCGGTAGCCCACACTGGTCCCCCTGCTTTAACCTCCCCAGTGCAGAGGTTATACAGATAACACCCCCGCCCCACCACACACACACACTTAGACATGGTTAAAAACCCTTTAAGCACATACAGGTGTCTTCATGCATGTTTTGCTTGTACTTACATTGTGAATGTACTTCTGCCATGTGACTTTTGGCATGTGTTTATATGCCAGTTTGTGTTCCTTTGCTATCTAAACCTTTGGGCGTCCTAGTGTTTTACCAGGGCTTGTAGAATCTCTATCTTTCCCAGAGTTCATGGTTATAGCATGATGGCAGTGCTTTCACCTAGGAGAGAGCTGGCTCCCCCTGTGATTTCGGGTTCTAAACCTAAAACATTCTAATGTCCAGCTCAGTTGGTTTAAATCCTGGTACTTGAAACCACACCAGCAAGCATTTATTAAAGCTTTGTGGCTTTCCGTTGTGTTTTTCGACCATTGTGTCATCTCATGATGAGGGCTAGTACATTGATACCTCCCTGTTGAGTCTGTTCAGCTCAGAGTTATGGTCTACTAGGAAAACTGCTCAGCTTGTGCTTAAAGGTCTATTGTAAGGTAAAATGTCTTCATAATTCTGCTTGGAAATGAATTTAGGACCTATCATTTATCACTGGTATTGAGCAAGTTATTTCATCTGAAAAATGAGGATAACAGTATGACTTAACAGCTGTCAATAAATTGTCAATGCATGAAATTAAAAGTGCCCACTACATAGGAAGTAATATGTAGGTTATACATAAATATGTTAATGTGCTATAATTATGTACTTAAAAGTACAGCAAAGGTAGTATATTGTGAATGTATATCATTGTCACTATTCTTGCTCTTGTTACTTAAACGAAAATCCCTTAATAGAAGTCTTCAAGTATGGTTATTCTTGGGAAAAAAGTGAAAACCGAAAAGAAATTTGAGCATGGTGGATAATGCCCATAATCCAAGCATTGGGAGTCTGAGGCATTTGGGATCTCATGATTTTGAGGCCAACCAGTGCTACAGAGTAAAATTGTTTTCTTGCTGTAGTATACAATATGCCGGTGCTAGGTGTTTAGATAACTTGGATAAGTTACCCAATACACACACATAGTAAGCAGGCAGGACCCTCCAGACCCAGTGGCAAAAACACTGAACTGATTTAAAGTTCTAAAGCAGAGATGCCTAGGATTACTTCCTTTAAGTAGAGGCTGGGTCACTAGCTTCTGGCTTAAGGACATAATTCAAGAGAAGAATCTTGAAGAAAATTCTCAGTCTTCAGTGTCAGGAAAGATTCTCTTGTCTTCTGAGCCAGCTCTTCCATAAAGCTTTATATAATGGCTTCCCACAAAACCCAAAACCAATGGTTTCTTGTACTTCTCTGTTCTGTGTTTCAGCAGGATTGGGAAAGTTAAAGTTCAGTTACTCTGAGTTTGGATCAGTTAGCTGAGGACTGGTCTGATTGGCAAAAACCACTTGCTTTCTCTTTGAAATAAGTTGGAGTGAGGAAGACCATGGAAGCTCATGGGAGAATAAAGCCTGGTGGGTTTTGTGCTCATGGGCTTCAGAAGTTCTCATGATGGCTCCTTATCAACTCATCTCACCCATAGAATTTCATTCCTGCCTTGGGGGTTCCTTAGATGTGTTCATCACTAGCACTAAATACTGGCTGCCAATGTGATTTGTTCCTTACCTCCATAATGGGATACTTCTTTACCCAAGTGCTATTTGCTGGATCTGGAATGGTTCTGCTATACCATTGAGGTTTGAGAGTAGAAAGCAGAGTAAATGCCCTACAGATAAGAAAACAGTGACATTTAGTTAAATATGTATACAAAGACACAGGTGCACAGTCTTTCAGTGCAGTTAATTCAGGGGAGAGTATTCTTTTGTATGGAAAGCAAAATGCAATCCCTCAAAAGCATTATCTAAGGCTAGAATTCCTTGGATTGGTGACAGGCTGCAGCCACTTAGAATTTGCTAAATTAAAAACAAAAACTTTTCGTGCTGGGCATGGTGGCGCACACCTTTAATCCCAGCACTCGGGAGGCAGAAGCAGGTGGATTTCTGAGTTCAAGGCCAGCCTGGTCTACAAAGTGAGTTCCAGGACAGCCAGGGCTATACAGAGAAACCCTGTCTCGGAAAACCAAAAATTCATTTAATTTTTAGTGATCTGTCACTATCTAGCCATGTCTTTTTTTTTTTTTTTTTTAAAGATTTATTTTATTTTTATTATATGTATAGTACACTGTAGCTGTCTTCAGACACTCCAGAAGAGGGAGCCAGATCTCGTTACGGATGGTTGTGAGCCACCATGTGGATGCTGAGATTTGAACTTATCACCTTCGGAAGAGCAGTCGGGTGCTCTTACCCGCTGAGCCATCTCACCAGCCCCTAGCCATGTCTTTTTTAAAGTTTTATTTTTATTATTATAAGCACACTGTAGCTGTCTTCAGACACCAGAAGAGGGTGTCAGATCTCATTATGGGTGGTTGTGAGCCACCATGTGCTTGCTGGGATTTGAACTCAGGACCTTGGAAGAACAGTCAGTGCTCTTACCTGCGGAGCCATCTCGCCAGCCCCTCTAGCCATGTATTAATTTAGCAAATAGCATTAAACTAATTATGTGACTAGTACAGTGGCACATGCTGGAAATAGAGCCAAGTAGAAGGCATTATTCATATGCCTGGGGAATCTTACTAATGAGCTAATAAAAATATTTACAGCATTTGTAATAAAATTGTTATAATGAAGGTTTAAATAGGATAAGAGTAATAACTTGAATATAATGTTTAAAATGCTACAAAAAAGGTATTCTAGAGAAATATCTGTTAACAGTGGTTATACTATTAACATAGTACAACATAGTAACATAAAGATAGGTCATAATGATGAGGAAAAATTCAAGAAACTTATAAATGCACATTATTTAGACCTATATAAAGTATTGTTCAAAGACTGGTAAACTTTGATGAGAAAGGTTAGGTCCTGGTTCTCAACCTTCCTATTGCTGCCATCCTTTAATACAGTTCTTTATGTTGTAGTTACCCCAATCCATGAAATTATCTTGTTGCTACTTCATAACTATAATTTTGTGCTGTTATGAATCATGTAAATATTGGATATGCAGGATATCTGACACCCAACCACTGAAAGGGTCATTCAACACCCCTCCCCCAGTGGGCTGTGACCCACAGTTGAGGACTACTGTGTTAGATGGATTTGCTATCTGGCAATGGTGGGTAGTGGTCATTTGGATGTGATTCTCTTTGACACCTGAGATAAACTTTATCGAAGTCTTTTTAGAAAATAATTTGTTTTTGCCTTCTTATGTGTAAGAGTGTTTTGCCTGGTGCCCCCAGAGGTCAGAAGAGGGCACCAGATCCCCAGGAACTAGCGTAACAGATGGTTATGAGCTGCTCTGTAGGTACTGGGAAATGAAGCTGGCCCCCATACAAAGAGCAACTAGTGCTTTCAACTGCGGAGCCAATGTCTCTAGCCCCTTCCAAAGTCTTTAAAGACCTCTGCTCTGAGGCTCTTTTGGTAGATCTGCCAGACAAAGTGCCCTGGCTGGCAGAATACTGAGCTAGTTGTATTTGGCACCTATTACTTGGCATCTGAAGACAGCTTTGTGTTGAAAAATGAACTGATTATTTTTCTTTTGCAACGTCGTTCTTTTTTAAAAAAAAAGATGTTATTATTATTATTATTATTATTATTATTATTATTATTATTATTATTATATCTAAGAACACTGTGGCTGTCTTCAGATGCACCAGAAGAGGGTGTCATATCTCATTATAGATGGTTGTGAGCCACCAAGTGGTTGCTGGGATTTGAACTCAGGACCTTCGGAAGAGCAGTCAGTGCTCTTAACCACTGAGCCATCTCTCCAGCCCAATGTAGTTCTTTTTTAAGACTATGTTTAAAAAAAGATTTAAATTATTATTTTGTTTGGTGTGGGTGTGCATGTACTATTATGCATGTGAAGTCAAAGAATAATTTGGTAGTGATCTAGAGATCAAAAGTCATCAGCCTTGGTGACAAGTGCCTTTACCCACTGAGATCTATCTTGTTAGCCCAATTTTTATCAAATAAATGGAATTAAAGTCACCTATCATTTTGCGCCCAAATACAATCACCATTTAATACTGTGTAGTATATCTTTGGAGCAGAGCTACAATCACCAGTTAAAACTGTGTAGTGTATCTTTGGAGCAGGAGCTACAGTCACCATTTAATACTGTGTAGTGTATCTTTGGAGCAGAGCTACAATCACCATTTAATACTGTGTAGTGTATCTTTGTTCATTGCCATTGACTTATTTCCTCCTTTTTCTTCAGTTCAGGATCTTGCTTTATTGAAATAACATTAAGTGCAGCTAAAAGACTACAATGTTAGTCCATCTTGCCTCACCAGGTTCTGTCTCTTGAGATATAACTAAAAGTATCATGTACAACTTCTTCAAAGCTCCTGAAAGAGGAAGTATTGACACCCTTTTCCTGTTTCCCTCGATTGTAGAATATAGTGGCACACAGCTGTGAGATCACAGAGTGAAAGCTCACATGGAAGCTATAAGATAATATAGTGCAACATCTCATCCAAATCAGGATAATGCACTAGGAAAATTGTTCAGGCCAACCGTGGAGCCACAAAATCAACCCATTACCTCCGTTTCTTTATCCAGCTGAGTACCTGCTACGGCAGCTTACATGGATTTCGGCTTTGGGGATTTTAAAATGAAATGTAAACTTTTAAAAATTTGATATACATTCAGCCACAATGGTTGAATAAATTTATTCTACTACTGCAGTGATGGTTTATATTTTTGAAATGCATTTATAGGACTGGGGAGATGGCTTTTAGTGGGTACTAGTATTTCTGTGCATGCATGAGGATCTGGTCATTTCCTTGCGACACACATAAAAGCCAGGTATTGCCAGCAGTGTGTGTCTGTAAACCCAGTATTGCAGGGAGGAGACAACAGAATCCTGGGAGCTGGCTGGTCATCAGCCTAGCTAAAATGTCAACCTTGGAGTCAATGAAAGATCCTAAAAGCAAATAAGGCTGAAAGCATATAGGAAGACACTCAACATCTTCCTCTGCCCTCCACATACTTATTCATAGCTGCATGCTTCCCCTTCTATGCACACACATGATACATGCATGCATGCAGCCACAGTCCATATATTAAATGGGGGTGGGGGGTGCAACCAACTCACTTTTGCCGGAAGTAACGAATTGAGAACGTGCCCACCATGATGATAGCGATGCAAATGCTTGATATCACAAATGTTTTCCAGTTGGCTTTGCCTGGAAAGTGAGCAAATCTTGTTACTGAGTTATCTTCACTGAATTCTTCAAAAGTCTGATCTTTTTGAGTCCTCTGGACCTTAGTCATTTTTGACTAGTAAGATAGAAGGACCCTATGGGGCTCAATTGTATATTCTAAAGACCCTATTCCCCACCCCCATCCCCACAGCTCACAAGTGTGGATAAAGTATACAGTAGTGGGCATAAGCCTCTCCAGGCTTCCTGCCTGAGGGAAAGGATTTCTCCTGCATTTTGAAAAATTAGTTGACATGGTCTTCAAGCAGACAGTAGGGCGGGAGGGCAATTTGAAGGTAGCAGCAAGCATGAAGTGCCTGCAGGAAAGTCACTAGTGAGGTAAGAAAAGTCCAGTGGGAATGTCTGTGTCAGAGCCCACAGTGGACTGGCTGTTTTTACTTTCTTACCCTGTGGACAAAATTCCCTTTCATTTCCTTGGGGACTTTCACCAGCAGCTGTCACAGCTGTCATCCATATGACATATGTCACCCTGGGCTGTAGGCTGCTTATTGGATGTGAGTTTTGAGAGTGTTGGTACTGAATTTCTGAAAAGAAGATAAAGGAAAACGTGGTATAAAGAAAAAGAATTGAATGAGGGTACTCACCCATTTTTATTCTTAATGCATCATTTAATTTGAGAGAGAAGCATATTTCTCTCTTAAAAGCTTCAAAAATCCATCAGCACTTAGTACTTCAAGAGGCATGGTCATTCATGAGGTCTTGTTAGTGCACCATACAGTTTTGCCTGTGATAGAAATGTTCTCAAGGAATTGTTATTCTTCTTGCCTATGAAGCTGTTTAATTGGAGCAATTCTTTTGTTCCCTATGACTGTAATTCTCATATTTATCAAGTCATTTGATAATTACTGAGGAAATTAGCATAAATTATTTTTAAGATGATAGAATTTTTTAAAATCTAAGTTTACAAGTTAATGAAACATTTAGAATTTTATTTTATTTAACTTTATGTGTACGGGTGTTTTGCCTTCATTTATATCTGTATACCAAGTGTATGTCTGGTGCCCTCAGAGGACAGAGGTGGGCACTGGATCCCTGAAATTTGAGGTACATACAGTCATAGGCTGCTATGTAGATGCTGGAAATTGGACCTACATCCTCTGAAAGAACCACCCATCCTCTTAACTGCTGCACCATCTCTCCAGCCCCTACTCAAGGTTTTTAGATTACGCTCTTGTTGTGCTTTTGCCGTTTTCCTTTTGTTAGGCTCTGGTCTTGAACTTAACAGTGCCTAGCTTCAATTTGACATAAAATGAAAAACAGAGTCATGGTACAGAGATGAAGCTTCTTTGGCTCCCAGATTGCAGTTCCTTACACTTTCGGCACTCCTATAGTTTCTCTGCAAGGTAGAGTGTGTGGAGCATCTACTGATGCTGCTTTTCTCTTTTAAGATATGAGTGAGCCTTTAGGAAACAATCTTTCCGAGTGTTTTGGGGTGGCTTTCAGGGTGACCTTCAACAGCTGGGGAAAAATGCTGTGTATGGTGGTGCAAAACTGTGATCTTATCATTCGGGAGGCAGAGGAGAGAGGGCTGTAAAATCAAGGCAGAGAGGGTATATAGTCTGTAGCTGTGTTTAAAGTGCTTTCCTCCTACTTACAGTCTCCTTGGCTTTATCCCCAGTATCAATGAGGCCAGAACTTGAACAGTAGTAGCTACTGGCCCATTCTGTCAGCCTGCGCCTCTGCTGAGGGCAGTGGTGAAACTGGAACTTAGCACTGTATCTAATTTCATAAACAGACTCATGAACAGACACAGGTGCTTGTTGGCTGCATCAACTCGGAGAACCACGTAACAGGAATTACAACCTTTGCCCACTTTGCTGTTCTTACTTACAAAGGTAGTAAGAAGGGGCCCTGGAATAGTCCCTGTGCCCCACTGAAAAGGGATGAGGCCTGAGCAGATCATTTCATAGGGACTATCAGAATAGCTCTATATTTTATCACCTGTTAAGAAAAACACCTTGTGGAAAATCGCAAGGGCTGGTATAACCTGGTGAAATTGCTTAAACAGACTCAAGCACTATAAATGTGTAAGCACACACGTGCATGTGGGAGTGTGTGTTACCTATTTCTAAAGCAGGGAATTAAAAAAATGAATTTTAGGAAGAGCTTCTGTTCATTTTGCAGGGTGTTGGCTGTCCAACTGTGTAAGGTGTCCTGAGCTGGGGAAGAAAATGAAACACTGGAACAGAAAGGAAGGGATTTCTATGATTTGCTGGGCTGGTAACGTTCATTCGCATATGCATGCTTGAAGAACAAAAATAGCAGCTGTTGTGGGGAGCTGGGAATGGTAGAGTCAGCAGTTTTGTTAGCAAAATAGGCTGAGTTGTGTAATGAGAGAAGTCCTGCAGGAAAGACAGGTCTTGCTGCCTCTGGGCTGTGATCCCTAGAAGAGATAAAAGGGTTTCTTCAAGCCTCAGCAGATGAAATTTTAAACTCGGGTGGTTCAGTGATAAAGGAATGAATTTAGAGGATGTGATAATTGTCATCCATCTGAAAGACAGTGGCTTTGAAGGTCAAGAAGACCAGACCAAACTGTTACTGGGAATGAATTCAATCATTCAATGCTTAGTATGGTATTCACCTACCATCTCTCTGGCAGTGTTCCACAGGACAGGTGATTGAATTGCCATAACTTGTACCCTTGACTACCTAAAATTTGTTGGCAAAAATAGCCAGGCAGTGTCATGTGTCCTACAGAGGGGAGGTGTGCTTATTGTTGGAGCACTATTGCATATAGCCATGCCAGCAGACATCTAGACAACAGGCTGTGTGTACTGAGAAGGTGGGGCAGCTAATTCTTCACCTCACCTTACCTGCCCAGGTAGAGCGAATGCCAAAGAACTGATATATCCATGTGCATTTGCACAGTTCCCTGGGACTGGGTACCTAAACCAAGCAGACAGGCTCCAGCCCCTTTCTTTTGGTACTGGCAACATTTCTCCTGGTATTGGGACCCTTTTCTTGCCAGGTGTCTTGTTTCTCCTTGATGCTTCCCACCATCTAGAATAGATATTAAATGTAGTGGTTTCCAGTTGTACTCTCCTATAGTAGTGCTTGTTAGACTTTCCTAGCTCTCTGCACACTGAAGGCTCTGGGGATAGGGATTGGAGCTTACCAGTAAGTACTTACTGGAGTCAGTGGGAATTTAATCTAGACTAGTATAAAATCAAACTGTGAATCTTTTAGCTTATTTTAGAATACTCTTGTGTAGGCTTTAGATGCATCAGTTCTGTGACAAAGTATGGTAGGTTATTTTCAACATATACAGCGATGGCTACAGGACCAACTGATCGTAATGATCTTTATGATTTTAAATAGGCATTGGTTTAAATTTTGCTGAAAGGAAATCATTTCTGGGGCAGATATTACAGGAAGGATCCCCAAGAGCCCATGAAAAGGCCAGATGATTAGTCAGGCTTTAGGAGGCCTCTCTGACTTACCCCGACAGGTCTGGTGACAGATTAGCTAACAAGTGACTAAGTCTACAGAGCTGTCAATTAAGAATGAGTCAACTCTGCAGAGACAGATGTGGAAAGATCATCGAAAGTGTAGGTCCATACAGAAAAAGATCCCAAGCACATTTGTGTGTGTGTGTGTGTGTGTGTGTGTGTGTGTGTGTGAGAGAGAGAGAGAGAGAGAGAGAGAGATATTAATTTCTCCTTCTGGAGGAAATAGCCCAAGAACTTATTTTCTCTCAAAACTACTTATAAAAGTTAATTGTGAGAGTCATGACAGAAGGAAAGGTCAAGAGAGAAGACAAACATTTTAAGGTTCGTAAACTCTCCTGCAGCAGAGCTCTGGAGCTGCCACTCAAGTAGCCTTAGATTTTTTTGGGTCAGTAACTCCAATGAAAATGCTTCTCCTTTCTAACAAATTCACCTGAAAGAAAGCCAACAGCTTATGAAACAGAAGTGCAAGCCAAGAAGCGGCAAAAATAAAAATAAACCAGCTCTGATTAGATCAAAGATTGAAAGAGCAGATCTCACAAGTGACTACTTAGATGAAAGAGCAGTTCCTGAAGCCATCTGTGAGAATGCTCCCACCAGAACTTACTGTAAGTGTTTTGCTTTTGCAGCTCTAAAACAATTATAAGCGATGGTTACTTAAACAGAGCTGTATTTTACCCATTCCAAGAAGAAAATAGTATGATGGCAATTGCATATGTGAAGAGTTAAAAACTATCCAAATGTGTTCCTGAACTTCGCGGATCTATATTACTAATACTGAATTGCCTTTGCTGTGTGTTTATGTCTCAAGGTCTAGTACTAGAACCAACCTCATCAATGCCATCCTAACTTTGAGCTTTCTCGAGTGCCATATTCCTCCTTATCTGCTGAACCATGAGTTTTGGTTGTGAAATTGGATTTTGCTTTACTTTTTACCTGTTTTTATGTGTTTGTTCACCAGTTCACCAAAAACACAAGGGTTGCTATTTGTCCTTTGGCTTGAGTCAGTATCTCACTGTGTAAAGCTCTCCTTCCTAAGCCACCCTGGGGCTGTCTCTCCCTCTGAGCAGGTGCTTTCACAGCCTAGTCCACGCTCCTCTTCTAACAGTTTGCTAAGTATGTAACACATACTCAGTAACTTTGCACATGTGTATTTAGGTGTCTTGTGTTTCTTCATTCAACTCACTTGACAAGTGCTGACTTAGTGCTCTCACTTGTGTGTAGTGAAGACATGCCCCGACTTGTGCTTTCCTGGCATCTAAGCAGGAGGTCCTACTGCACTAGGATTACACATACCGCAGAGCTCAGGCTGTGCTGTCGAGTCTCGTTCTTTCCAATATATTCTGTAATGGAGGATGCAGCCCCTTTGCTCCAGGAATGGAATGTGGGTCCAGGAAATAAAAAGGTTTTCCTTTTTCTCTGTGATGGCAGTGATGTGAGGGCCACTCAGTGGTGCTGGCAGAAAAGGACACAAGAGGTTTCTGTCACCCTTCAAATCTAAAACACTAACAAGCTTGAAAGATCCCAAGGCTCACCTTTGTGCCTGGAGTCACCCCGGATGGAGCTGCACCCTCCTTGGCTCTCTGACAGTGCATGCACCCGGATTTCATAACAGATATAGGGCTTTATGTTCTCTGCAAGAGAGAGGGAGTCATGTTAACCCCTGTATCCAAGTAATTTTTAGCTTTGTTTTAGTTTCAAGACTAACGAGCAGTGTGGACTGATCGTAGAGCAATGGCTTAAGCTAGATTCTCTGCATCTGTTTTCCACAATGCCAGCTTCTAAGTATCATTCCAAGAAAACTGATGGCATTTATTTATTTATTTATTTATAAAAGTTTTATTAATTATATATATGAATATATGAATATATTCATATACATATTAATAAAAGTTTATATATGAATTTTAATTTAAGTTTAATATATGAATATATTTTTAATTTAAGTTTCATATATGAATATATTATATATAATTAAAAGTTTTATTAATTATATGAATATATTCATGTATATGAATATAATATATGAATATATTGGTGCTGTCTTCAGACACACCAGAAGAGGGCATCAGATCCCATTACTGATGTTTGTGAGCCACCATGTGGTTGCTGGGAATTGAACTCAGGACCTCTGGAAGAGCTGTAAGTGCTCTTAACCATTGAGCCATGTCTCCAGGTAGATTTTATTTATGTGACAAATTCTTGCTATGTGGCCCAAACTGGCTTTAAATGCATAGCAGTCTCCCTCTTTAGGCCAAGGGTTTAGATATACCCTGCTATGCCTCATTTAAGAGAACAGAATAATTGTTCTTTAGAAGGAGAGAAGCCTGGGAAGCTCCACCAAGATTTAAACATATCCATACAAACCCAAGCGTACAGAATACTGGATGTCTACAAATGAATCCTTTATCTGTTGTTATATGGAGCAGCTGGAGTCCTGCAGGCATAAGGACCCCAGTGGCTTTCCTAGTTCCACAATGCGCATCAGGATCAGCCTGGTATGTGACTAATGAGTGCATTCACAGGAGTTTAGCCTCTGGTGCCTGCCCTCAGCTCTGAGTCCCACCAGTTAGATCTCAGATGCCTCTGAGCCTCAAAGACTCTGGAAATGTCAGTGCTCTTTTCCTGCTTTTTGTGCAGTACTCTGCAAATTTCTAACAGCCTTGCAGAAGGTAAGTGCCTCTTTCCTGCCCAAAGCCCCTATTGTTCTTCTTGGGAAGGGTCCTTTCATAACACAGCTCGTGATGTACCTTTAAAATTTCAAATGTTGCCAGGCGGTGGTGGTGCACACCTTAAATCCCAACACTTGGCAGAGGCAGATGCCAGAGGGCAGAGGGCAGGAGCAGAGGGGCAGAGAGGGAGAGATAGGCAGATCTCTGTGAGTTCAAGACCAGTCAGTTCCAGGACAGTCAGGCCTGTTGCACAGAGAAACCCTGTTTCTAAATAAATATCCACAAATAAATAAATATCCACATATTTTTTCACAGTTTATTTTCAGTTTTGTGTGTATGTGTGTATGGACGGTGGGGGTGTAGGTATGGGTGGGCTAGTGTGTCCATGGAAGCCAGAATAAGGTATCAGATCCCCTGAAATTGGAGTGGCCTGAAATGAGTTCTCTGGGAAAGCAGGAATTACTCTTAACTTCTTTTTTTTTTTTTTTTTTTTTTTTTTGGTTTTTCTGAGACAGGGTTTCTCTGTGTAGCCCTGGCTGTCTTGGAACTCACTCTGTAGATCAGATTGAGCTCAAACTCAGAAATCCACCTGCCTCTGTCTCCCAAGTGCTGGGATTAAAGGCATGCGCCACCACTGCCCAGCTACTCTTAACTTCTGAGCCATCCCTTTAACCCCGAAATTCCAAATTACCTAGTGAGAGATAACTCCTACTAGGTAACTATAGTACCAGGTGCTTAGAATCAGGCTAATAGCTTACTTGCGTCCCTTACACTAAAAATTGACTAGGTTTAATGTCTTTTGGGGGTGCAGAGGAACTTCACCTCACACAATTAATAGATTTTGTATGGCTATTTATTTGTTTATTTATTTTTAAACTTGAATGCCTATTAAATCATCACTCAACCAATCATTGGAGAGAGCCTGACAAGAACAGATGCACATAAGGATGGGCTCCGACTTGAGTCCATAAATCAGAGAAAATGCAGAAAACACTCGCCATCTCGATCTGTAGAGGGCCATGAGATCCAGGCTGAAGGGCAACAAAAGATATGGAATCACACTTTGAAAGTTTCTGTTTCCAGCGTTTGGTTTGCTCTTCTGCCCCATGTCTTGGGAGGAGCTAACCAACCTTTGGACCCTGTGGAGATTTGGGAGTTCCTCATGAGCCTTGCAAAGCATAATGTGAGCAAGAACACTACTATATCAACCATAAGTGAGGTTTGGGTCTTTTTTGGATGATTCTGTATGCACATCCCACAATGGAATCTACTCCCCGCCTTAAGACTCTTCGGTGGAGGACACCCATGTGTGGAAGACTCTCATTTCCTTTGCACGATGGCCTGGTTTCCAAACTCCAATCGTGCCACTCTGCTGACCTATATACACAGCACCCTTGGGCAAAGGCTTTGCCTCTATGTTTATAAGCTATTTTACAGTTTTCATTTCCCAGCAGAGATTTAGTTTCACTTCAGAGATGGGACAAAGCAGGCAACTCCTCTATGAATAATGTAACCGAGAGTCATTATGTAGCCACTGAGACTAGCACGTGGCAGAAGGAAACTTCCAGACACTGAGATACAGTGGACAGACAGGATGGTAATGATAGTCTGTAGGTCCACCAGCCTACAATTCAGGAATCAGGTTCACTGTGGCTCATGCTAGAATATCTGACTCTGCCCATACAGTCAGAAAAAGCTTGTAAGGGCCCAATGGCATTGGGAATAAAAAAATAAAAAAATTAAAAAAACACGCACTTTTGCATGTATACATGTTGAAACCAGCAACAACAATCAAACTGCCTGCCACACTCCTACATTTCTCTGCCATAGGCTAAACGGTTTCCAAATGAAAACTTCTAGACTCTCAGTGGCCCACTCTTCTTTCCCTGGATGCTCTCTGCATATAGCCTCCTCTGTAAAGGTTATTAAGGGGGATCTTCACCTGTGAGAAATCTGGGCAGGCAGGCCAAACAAGAGGCACACAGTCAAGGACCAGCTCATATATTATTATTTAATATGGTGTTTTTCTCCAAGTACACTTTACCTTAAGTAAGTTGTATACACCCCCTAAAGAGGTAATGATTTTCATAGTGTAACAACAATGTAGACTTTAGCTGGCAAACCTATTCAATCCTTCCTTCCTTCCTTCCTTCCTTCCTTCCTTCCTTCCTTCCTTCCTTCCTTCCTTCCAGGACTGCCACATTGCTGCATGCTCCCAAACAAAAAAAAAAAAATTAAATTAAATTTGTGCTGATTAGCAATTAAAAAGCTCTTTCTTTCTTTCTTTCTTTCTTTCTTTCTTTCTTTCTTTCTTTCTTTCTTTTTTGAGAAGGTCTCTATCTCTCTATGTAGTCCTGGCTATTCAGGAATTCACAATGTAGAGCAATCTGGCCTTGAACTCAGACATCCTCCTGCCTTTGCCTCCTGGGTGCTGGGATGTACCAGCATGCCCTTTCAATTCTCATTTCTGACAGATGTAATCATAATCACTTGTTAGAAAAAAAAAAATCAGTATTAGAAATATGCTAAGTGGGCTGGAGAGATGGCTCAGTGGTTAAGAGTGCTGACTGCTCTTCCAAAGGTCCTGAGTTCAAATCCCAGCAACCACATGGTGTCTTACAACCATCTCTAATGAGATCTGACGCCCTCTTCTGGAGTGTCTGAAGACAGCTACAGTGTACTTAAATATAATAAATAAATCTTAAAAAAAAAAGAAATATGCTAAGTACTGTTCAGAACATTTTCCCATATATTAATATAGTCAGTCCTCATAATCACTCAGCTGAAGAAAGAGGAGCACGGCAATAATCTGTCTAAGACCTCACATCTGTTAGTGAAGGAACAGGGACTCAGACTTGGGTAGGCTGTCTGTATAGCTAGACCATGAACCATGATACTGAACTTACACTTAAACTGATACTAAGTTCTTTCTAGTCATTGTACTATGTTTTCAGATACTTTCACTTCATTGTAATCCCTAACGGAAAACTTACTTAGCAATAGAGATCCAAATGATCATATACTATTTCTAGATTTATTATGATACAAATGACAAAGAGCAGGTTTGGGAATGAGGATCTCCTGGTTTTGTCATCTGTATGATGAGTTTAAAACAATGACTCAATGCTCAAAAATTATTTTGCGTTAAATGACTTTACAAAGGTAAAGGTATCTGCTCTATTGACAAGTTAACTTAGCTCTCTGTGTATTTACTTGGTTTAATTATTCTTCCATCTTATTGGGCATGGTGCTAGGGAACATAAGCCGTCCAAAACCATGAGACTTCTTAATCAGTTGATCCTCTAGTCAGTCCTGAGGGCAGTCTTTTTGTGTTTTGTTTTGTTTTGTTTTGTTTTGTTTTAACAACACAAGGTCTCACTACAGCTCTGTCTGTCCTAGAACTCACTATATAGACCAATCTGGCTGTGTATTCACAGAGATTTACCTATCTTTACCTCCCAAGTGCTAAACCACCCTACACCTGACTTACAGGACAGTCTTGATGGACTCTCTAATTCCCATTATTTAGGACCCTAGTATACCATGTAACTGAAGGCAAAAATGCTTGAAGTCTCCCCAAATGTCTTAGGGATTCTTTTTTTTTTTTTTTTTTTTTAAGATTTATTTTATTTATTATATGTAAGCACACTGTAGCTGTCTTCAGACAATCCAGAAGAGGGCGCCAGATCTTGTTACGGATGGTTGTGAGCCACCATGTGGATGCTGG
The DNA here is from genome assembly GCA_902729485.2 of Mus minutoides. Classification (NCBI taxonomy): domain Eukaryota; kingdom Metazoa; phylum Chordata; class Mammalia; order Rodentia; family Muridae; genus Mus; species Mus minutoides. The sequence goes on from LR750263.1 coordinate 587,263, forward strand.
GATTTGAACTTATCAAGTTCGGAAGAGCAGTCGGGTGCTCTTACCCATTGAGCCATCTCACCAGCCCCGGGATTCTATTGTTATGATAAAATACCATGGCCAAATCATGGAGAGGATAAGTGGTGGTTTTTTTGTTTTTTTGTTTTTTGTTTTTCCCTCGAGACAGGGTTTCTCTGTGTAGCCCTGGCTGTCCTGGAACTCACTCTGTAGACAAGGCTGGCCTTGAACTCAGAAATATGCCTGCCTCTGCCTTCCAAGTGCTGGGATTAAAGGTGTGCACCACCATAGATAGCTTATAGTCTATCATCCAAGGAAGTCAGGGTAGAACTCAAGATAGGATCCTGGATGTAGTAACTTATGCAGAAGCCAGGGGGAAACGCTGTGTACTATAGCTTGCTCAGCCTGCTTTCTTACAGCACCCAGAACCAGCTGCCCAGGGATGTCACCCCCCACTGTGGGATGGGCCCTTCCACATCACTCATTAGGACAATACCCCATAGACTTGCCTACTACTAAGCTTATAGAGACATTTTCTCAGTTGTGAGTCCCTCTTCTCAGATAACTCTAACTTGTATCGAATTGACATAAAACTAGCTAGCATACAAATAAAGGGACCTTGGTGGCCCTCTAGAAGGAATGCGAGTAGTGAGGCACCTGAAATCCGAGCAGACATGCTGTACGGGGGGATCCGCAGCCAGTGTGGGGGAGACTTGGTGAGGCTCCCTGGTTGGAGAGCTCTCCATTCCACTATGTACTCCCGAACAGCAGAAGCAGCTTTTCTAGGAAGCTGCCAGGTCACCAGGATGTTGTCCATGTTCTCTGACTTGGCAGAGACTTGGTGAGGAGCCAGCAACCCTTTGGGGGTGAGGAAGAGGAAGGACAAACCGAGAGTCATAAAGTTGAAAACAGGAACTGGAGAGACATCACTAAAGAGTCAATAAAGTGTTTGAGGACCCTAGTTCAATCCCCATAACCCACTAGGGTAAGCCAGGCACGACTGGCTTGGTGGTGCAGACTTGCAGTCCCAGTGTTGGGAGGTAGAGACAGAAAGATCCCTGAGGGTATCTGGTTAGCCAGCCTAGCCTGCTCAATGAGCTCTAGACCAGGCCAGTGAGAGAGAGACTTTCTTTCCCTCCCTCCCTCCCTTCCTTCCCTCCTTCCTCTCTCTCTTTCTCTCTCTATCTTTCAAAAAAAAAAAAAAAACCAGCAACAAAACCCAAAAGCATGATCTAGATAGTGACGAAAGAATGACCTTCACCCAAGGTTATCCTGTGGCTACATGAGCACACATGCATCTGCTCATACAAGAACACACACACACACACACACAGGATAAAAACATAGGACAGCTTATTCCCAACTAAGTTTTGGAGTTGTGTCAATCTCTCTTCCATGTCAAGGTATATGATTAGCCTCGGCAGCTTGTACTTTAGTCCTGTGTAGCTTTCCTTGTGGATTTATTTCCTCTTTGAATTCACTTACTGCATTCCCTCAAAGTGCTTACTGCATTAAATGTAACACATGTATATCCTTTTAATACACCTCCCATGTATCTTAGCATAATAATGTACCACTGAAAAGCAGTGTAAGCCCTTGGTGGTGTGTTGCGTTTTCTCAAACGTTTTCACTTAGCCTTCTGCTTCTGAGAAGAATCCACTCTCCTTTTTCATGCATATTTAGCTTACTCCTTCACACTTCTGCCCTTTACCATAGGCTCTCTCCATGGACCACCAGCATCATCCTGAGTATTTTATTTAATAATAATGATAACAACATTTATTTAAAAATAACCCCCCTCAAGGCAACAAAAAAAGTCAAGCAAAAATAGAATAAAATGACTCTTTTTAGCTTATATTTGGACTGAACTCCTAAGCATAAAAAGCAGGACTAAAGGCTAATAGGAGAAGATGTGTGTACTCGTAGAACTGACTGGAGAACCCAGTGAGCATTCTCTGCAGCACCTCTGTCACATGTGCGATGCCATTCTGGATGCACATACATAAAACTGCTAGGTGAGAGTATCCTCTCACTGATCTCAGGCTTGCCTAGCATTCCGGAGGCACTGTACACATGCAGGGAGGATAATAAAATCCAACGGCGTGTTGACACTCCACCAAGAGCAGCAGCATGAAGATTCTCACTTCATCTACTTTTTATTACCCCACTTTGTACTGTTTATCAATCTGATATATATATATATATATATATATATATATATATATATATATATATATACACACACACAAACACATATATGATTAGAATTTTGATTTTCATGTTTATGGATTCCTAAGACCAAGCTCCTCACTGAGTTTTCTTCTGTGATTATTTGTAGACTTGGCTCACTTTCCTGTATTTCTGCCCTTTTCTGATTGGCAGGTAGCTTTGATGATCCTAATTATGGAAAAGTCTTCAACTCTTAATGTAGTCAGTAAGTTCTCTGACAACTTTGTTAGCTACATGGGTGTTGGTAAATTTACCCCAGTTTTGATTTTGAGTCTTGTTTGTAAAATTACACTACGCTGGGGCTATGGGTATATTCAATTGCATCTTCTCCTATTGGCCTTTAGTTTTGCCTTTTATGCTTAGGTTTTCAGTCAACATAAGCTAAAAAGGGTTATTTTATTTTATTTTTTGTTCAGTTTTTTTTTCAGGGGTTACTTTTAATAATAATAATAATTATATTAAATGAAATAAATATTATCTACTTATGTTTTCCAGGGCTTGTGCTTCTGTGTTGTCAACTGCACAGATATGTCTCACTTGCTAATTCTTAGATATTTGTCTTTTCTTTGAATCCTGGGGACAATGGTATCCTGGGGTTTTACTTCTCTGATTGATTAAAGAAGAACTGGGTAATGGGAAGGAGTATGATGAAAGTGCATGGTAAAGAAGTATGAAAATGTCATAATGAACCCTGTGAATACTCATTAATAAAAATAATAGAGGCTGGGCGTGGTGGCGCACGCCTTTAATCCCAGCACTTGGGAGGCAGAGGCAGGCGGATTTCTGAGTTTGAGGCCAGCCTGGTCTACACATTCCAGCACAGCCAGGGCTACAGAGAAACACTCTCAAAAAACCAAAAAAAAAAAAAAAAAAAAAATTAAAAGAAAACCCTTCTGAAGTAGAAAGATATTTTACTCTAGCACTCCAATTAAAAATAGAAATATTACTACCTAGGGAAAAAATCTTTTGTACTCTAAGAATGAAGTTGGTTAGTGTTTATCTGAAGAACAATTGAAAAGTATATAGCCAAAGGCTCAACAACAACAATAAAAGAAGTTTCCTGTGTACCTACCTACCTGCGAAGGGGAGAAGGAAGGATGAGAAGCAGTGTTGCTTTTTCAGTTTGTCTCCTTTTTACTTGCTTCAGGACAAAGTAGTTATTAAATGCTGTATGTCTTTACCTAGAAGTTGGAACTATTGGCACTAATCTTGAATATACATATAGATTTAAAGTGGTAATAATTTATTTAGATTTTAAAGTGATTTAAACAATAATCTTTCCTGTACTGTCTCTTTTTGCATTCATTAATAGAGTTCAATTGATCCCATAAAGTAGATTGGACAGCTCGCCTAACTTTCTATTATCTATAGGAATTTGAATAAAATAAGATTATATATTCTTTCAGGATTCAATTGTTCAGTGGTTTATGCCTGAGGATTTTTAAAAAGAGCATAGAGGTTAACTCTAACTTCAAAAATGGTTATTATTTTTGTTAAACATTGACAATTTTTCTTCTGGGTCAGCAAGAGAACTTAGCAGATGATGGCAGTGGCTGACTTTTATGTGTGTGTTTTATTTTGTGTGAATGTGTGTGTTTGTGTGTATGTGTGTGTGATTGTGTACTTACATACTTACATGCAAATGTAAGTAATGATAAAAAGGTATATAAGCATATACATAGAGGTCAGGAGTTTGTTCTCTCCTTTCAGTCTGGTCTCAGGGCTATGACTTAAGTCTCCAGGCTTGGCAGCATAAACCCTTTTCTGCTGACCCATCTTGCTAGCCTGAGTATCTGAGTATGTGTGTATGTCGTGTATATGTGTGTATGTGTGTGTGTGTGTGTGTGTGTGTGCAATGTATGTGTCTTGTGTATGTGAATGGTGTTTGTTCCTCACAAAAGACTCCCCTCTGTGTTTATTGAACAGCACCAAAAGCATCACACGGGGAAGGAGTGGAATCCTTTACAGAAGTCTTTAACAGAGTTGTACAAGGGACCAAGTGCCTGGCTCCAACTTATCCCAACTGACCCAGATAACAAACATTATTATTTATCAACCAATATCCATACATAGCTGCTTTCAACCTTTATAGTAGATTTTACAAAGTGGCTTTCAACTTCTACATTTGCTGCTTTCAGCAAACGACACGCATACATTGTCTGGGTTGGGGGCATTTAAGTACATAATTTAAGATTATATCTATGCATTAGCTTAGGTGGCAAAAGTTTATTACATGGAAATTCAGGGCAAGTAAGGTTGGTTATGACATTGTTCTTGTAAAAGGCAGGTTAAACAAACAGTTTAAGCACCTAGTAGGCTAGCAGTCTTAAGTGACTTCAAGGTCTGTTATTAACTCTGAGTGTGAGATCCAGCAAAAGTGCTAGTCTCATAGTATGTAAGAGATATTTTCAGAATACTGTATTACCACACTGGAAGTCATTTAACCTTCCAGAACCACAGTCTTTGGGCTACTGTGCTGGCCAGTTTTTATGTCAACTTGACACAAGGTAGTGTCATCTGGAAAGAAGGAATCTTAATCGAGAAAATGACTCCATAGTATTGACCTGTGGGCAAGGCTCTAGGGCATTTCATTGATGGATGTGGGAGGGCCTAGCCTATACTGGTTATGTCACTATTGGGCAGGGGGTATTGGGGTGTGTAAGCATGCAGACTGAACATTATATGAGGAGCAAGTTGACTAGACCAGGGCCTCAGTGCTCCTTCATGGCCTCTGTTTCAGTTCCTGCCTGCTTGAACTCCTGCCCTGACTTCCTTCAGTAATGGTCTGTTACTTGGATCTAGGCCCTTGTTAAGAAAATGTTAAACCATTGAGATACATCCCTACTCACTGGATTCTGTATGTATGTGCATGCGTGTGTACAAGTTCATATGTGTTCTTGTGTGTGTGTGTGTGTGTGTGTGTGTGTGTGTGTGTGTGTATGTATTCATGTGTATGTGTGTGTGTTCAGGTGTATATGTGTGCCTGAGAACAGTCTTAGATGGTATTCCTGAGTCTTTTCCACATTTTGTTTTGAGACAGGGTCTCTCATTGGACTCCCCAGGCTAGCTGCCTGCACTGGGATTACAATTACACATCATGTCAAACATACCTGGGTTTTTAAATGTCAGTTCTGGGCACAGAACTCAGGTCCTCCTGATTGAGAGGTAAGCTCTGTATTTACTGTGGTATTTCCCCATCTCCAGTTCTTGAACTTTTGATACTGGTTCAATACATAGCTGAGTACTATGTACTCAGGCCATTCACAGAATCCTCTTGCCTCAGCCTCATGAAGGCTGGGATGAGAGGCATGCTCCAGCCACATGACTGACTCCAATCCTAAAAACAGCATGACACTACCACAGAATTCACTTTACTATTCTGTGTACAGGAGCCAGAGAGATGGGTCAGCACTTAAGAGCAATTACTATTCTTGCAGAGGATTCAAGTTTAGTTCCCAGCTCTGACATGGCAGCTCCTAACAATCTATAACTCCAGTAGTGTGGGATGGGACTGCACAGGCACCAAGTACAGCTGTGGTATGCATACATATGTATGCTTTACATAGGTAAAACACACTACAAATAAAATAAAAATGAATCTTTAAAAAGTCTATGTATAGTACCTATCCACAGAGGAGAAACATTACATATAAAAATCAAAAGGGCCGGCCAGAATGAGCGGGGCCAACCGGAGCAAGCAGAGCCGATCAGAGCAAGCGAGGTAGAGCGGAGCAAGCGGGGTTGACCGGAACAAGGGAAAAAAAATCAAAAGGGCACAGCAGGTAAGATGCTTGCTGCAAAGCCTGAGTTTGATCCCCATATTGCACTTTGTAGAAGGAGAGAACCGACTCCACAAAGTTGTCCTGTGACATACATGTACACTGTGACATACACATAAACTCACACTAAAGAAATGAATCTATTACCTACCTACCTACCTACCTACCTACCTACCTACCTACTTTGGTTTCTCTGTGGAGCCCTGGGTGTCCTGGAATGCCCTCTGTAGATCAAGTTGGCCAGATTGGCTCAGAGATCTGTCTGTCTCTGCCTCCCAACTGCTGATATTAAAGACATTAAAGTTATTGTCACTATGCCCAGCTTAAATGTTTTAAAGGAACAAACAAACAAACCACTAAAAAGAAAGAAAAGTCACCTACAATCCACATATGAAAAGACATTAATATTCCCATGGTTTCTACTTAGCTTTTTTTTTTTTAATTATAGAAAAAGAAAACCCTGCTCATATAAATGTAGAATTAAAATAGAATTCTTAAATATATCATTTTGGTATCTTAGGTGTGTGTGGGTTGCCTACCTATGTATCTCTGAATGGCTGGCTGGAGTTCCCTATGTAGACCAGACTGGCTTTCAATTTCCAAGGCCCTACTTGCCTCTGCCTTCCAAGTGCTGAGACCATATATACTTTAAAAGACTACTTTGATGCTTGCAATGTGCATCTAGTGGAACAATTAGTGACATGCTGGTATGTGCTTATGACAGGCAAAAGCCAGATGTATTTAGTAGTCAGCTCTCTATTGTACATTTAGGTCAGCTATAGTATTATACTGCATCAAATTTGTTTCTTTTTGAAAAATAAGTATATTAATTAATTAATTAATTAATTAATGCTGTATATGTGCATGTCCCACAGAACAGATTTGAAGGTCAAAGCACGCTTTCAAGGAGTCAATTCTCTCCTTCCCCCTTTGTGTGTCTTGGGGATTGAAGTCAGGTCATCAGGCTGGGGGCAAGTGCCTTTACCTGCTAAGCCATATCACCATACCTCAAGCAGGTATTCAATAAACCTCTGCATTTACATTTCTAACATTCATTCTATTATTTTCTGAGAACACACTTCCTTCCCTTCCTTCCTTCCTTCCTTCCTTCCTTCCTTCCTTCCTTCCTTCCTTCCTTCCTTCCTTCCTTCCTATTTATTTTTGAGACAGAGTCTCACTCTTTAAGCCAGGCCTTGAAATCACAGCAATCCTTCTGCCTCATCCTCCCAAAAGCTGGGATTACAGGCAGAAACCAACATGCCTAGCTTGACAATACATATTAAATAGTGAAGTTCTCTGGTCAAAAGATATGTTCATATTAGCCTTTTTTAGTGTATTGCCAAATTGCTTTTCAAAAAGTTGTACCAATGTACACACCCACAAAGCACACATAAAAATAGTTTTTACCATTATGGACCACACTTGTTCTCACACTGTCAGCCTGACTGGACTTTTCAAAATTTGCATCTTATTGATTGATAGCTAAGTAGACATTTTCATCACTCTCTTGTTCCTTTCATAATGGGGGGCGGGTCATGGATATACACATAGATGTACATGGATATATACTGAGTGTATAATATGCACTTAGGGCCTTGTATATATTAAAAAGTGCTCTCTGACCTAGGTAGGCTGGACTCTTGTACTTCCCTTTTTGAGTTGTGTTCTCATGTCTCTGACATATCATGTATTTTAGAAAAAAAGTATGTAGATTAATAGATACATAAACATAGAGACATATATCAATTGTCTTTATGTTAAAATGTGAGATATATAAACTTAATTTTATATTATATGTAGTATTTACAATATACTCTAATATATTTTAATGTTAATTATATAATTTAATATTAATTACATAATTATGTAATATATATCAGTCATTTATAATTATATAAATATATAATTTAATTCTATAAAATACATGTGTAATATAATTATATAATAACATTATATAATATGTTACATAATATTATATATAAACTATTATATAATATGTAATAGAACTTTTATTTGCATTTTAAGCTTCCCTGGCATCTTCTTTTTGAGATATAACCTCACCACAAAGCCTACGATGGCTTCTAGCTTGCAAAGATCTTGCCTCAGCCTCCTGATACATGCACTATCACGTCTACTACTCGTGTTTCTAAGATAAAATTATTTCAAGTGTATGAACTTGGAAGTGTTTTCCCATAGTTAGGAAATTTACCTTTTCCTTCATGTTCCTGTCTTGAGTGCTACACATGATCATAGCCAAAAGGCCGAGAAGTGATCCTGTCTTGAGTGCTTTCCCCACAGGAGGAAGGGATCACCCACTGTCTACCAAGCAACTTTTCATCTTCAGGAAGGGCCCGTGGCTGCCAGGAGTATGTTTCTGAGCCTTCTTTGCAGCTGGGTGTGGCCCGGTGAGTGGTGTTGGCCGGCAAGTGGCAGCAAGTGCAAAGCGGCCGTGCACTGGGCTGAGCTCCTGGGCCTGGAGCCACACCCTTCCACCTCCTCGCTGTTCTGCTGCCTACGAAGGAACAGCTAGAGCTCTGTAAGCCTTTTTGGACCATTTTTCTCTGAGGATGAATGCCAGCTTTGGTAGAGGGAGTGAGAGTAGCCTGTAGTACTGCTGTAACCATATGGAGCTATCTGTCTGTGAACCTCCTTCATGTGAGAGGGCAAATGAGCCACAGTAGTCAGGCCTCAGTCACTGATAGCCACACTGACTTATATTTTCTTCTAGCTATTTCATTGAGTGCTCTTAAAATATAACCAAGATTTAATGCTGCATCTAAAATAATAATGTTTTGGAACTGCAGAGATGACTTAGCCATTAAGAGCACTAACTGCTCGTCCAAAAGACTCATGTTAGGTTCTCAGCATACACTGAGGCTCACAAGTCATCTGTAACTCCAGATCCAGGGCATCAGATGCCCTCCATAGGCACTACATGCAGATGGTATACAGACATCCCTGCAGACCAAAGACCTATGCACATAAAATAATAAGTAAATCTTTATAATACAGAACCAAATACAATTGGCAAAAAGTCAATGAACTGATTCTTATCGATATCCTGCTCTATTCATAGATTGGAGCCCCAATCATCGTCAGAGAGGCTTCATCTAGCACCAGATAAGAGCAGAGGCAGAGACACACAGTTTAACATTAGTCAGAGCTTAGGGAGCCCTATGGAACAAGGTGATGCAGGATTATAGGGGCCAGAGGGTTTGGGGACACCAAGGCAACACAGTCCACAGAATCAACTAAGTAGGGTTCATAGAGGCTCCCAGAGACTGCCGAAATAATCATGCAATGGGCTGGGCCAGGTCCTCTGAATACATGTTATGGTTGTGTGGCTTGGTGTTCTTGTGGGACACCTAACACTGGGAGTGGGGCTGTCTCTGACGCTTTGCCTGCTCTTGAGACCCTTTTCCTCCTACTGGGAAGTCTCGGTATGAGGGTTTGGGCCTTGTCTGATTGTAACTTGTTATGCTGTGTTTGATTGATGTCCTGGGAAGCCTGAAGGAAAGCAGAAAGGAGTGGTTCTGGGGGAGAGGGGACATGTGGAGGGAAATTTGGAGGAGTGGAGAGAGGGAAAACTGGGGTTGGGATGTAACGTATGAGAGAAGAAAAAAAAAGAGAAGCAAAAAAATCTTAAAAAACTAATGTTTTGGTAGAAATTTCTTCAACCTGATGATTGTTAGACCCATGTATAATAACATTATGACACCAAATTATTAGAAAGCACCCTATTATAATGTTCTATTCTACTTAGACATTTTTTAAATAATGCAGACCTTGAGACTTAGCATGAGATTCATATCCTTAGCTATTCATGGTCTTTTATTTGAAAAGAAAATTGGAGAAGATATTATAAATGTGAGACTGTACATCTAGTTGAGATTTTTTTTTTGCTGAAAACAATTGTATATATATTTAAATGTATGTAGAAAAGAACAGAATTTCACTAAGTTTCACTAAGGTCAGAGTTTCATTTTAATACTCTTGGTTTTTAAATATAAGTCTATAAATGTTATTTTTTTCCTAGAACTTAACCATATATATTGTTATTGAATATGTAAAAATTAGTTCAGCTGGAAAATATTACTCTAATTTAGTGTAACTTTCTTTACTAATAGTTATATAAGACTATAATCCCTCAGTGATCTTCAAGACAATCTTATGAAGAAATTGAAGCTCAGAGGGTTTAATTTACTTGTTCAAGGTCATCCCAGGATAACAGGAAAAGACAGCGGTAGACTCTAAAGTCTAAACTCTTGGCTACTCATACCAGGCTCTGGCCTTCACCTGCAGGAAGCAAAAGGTGAAGAAGAGAGTTTCCCACAGGTAATGCTAAGGTCAGTGGGTACCTACCAGTGCCACACAGGTCCACTATGTTAATGTAAGTGGGTGCAGAAGCGCCTTTCGAGTTGACTGCAGACACAGATGCAATCCAAGCCCCAGTTCTGGGGATGACCCTGGTCCAGGAGGTGTGTCTTGTAGTATTCTGCAGTGTTGTTTTCTTTGTCACCTCTTGTAATGTCACCCGATAGTGGAGGATCTTCCCCCTTGCCTCTGATGGATTCAGACTCTGTAACGAGACATATACACATATCCTTACTCTCAGACAAGAGCATGGTTGCTCTCTGTGGCTGGACTGCCCGGCTCTGCTGCAGGTGACTCTACTGTATGACCGTTTTATTTATATCTTATCTCCACTGTACACTTTCGTTCGGTGATTCACATCCTCACATTTTCTTTTTAGTAAATAAAATTAAACCAGTGAACATTTTAAAAAAGATAATTCTTCAAAACACATTGACTTTCCTTTCTTCACAATACAGTTTACTAATGGTAAACACAACTAATAGGAAAAGCGTGGGATTACAGGCAGAAACCAACATGCTCTGAGCTGTGAATTTACAGATCTTGAGGCAAACACTCACTTCTTCCTGGTTTCTGTTATAAAATTTGTAAAACAACACAGAGAGCCATTCACAGAGACACACAGAGAAAAACAAACACAGAAAGCCTGGGCATGGGTGTGTGGGTGGGTGGGGGAGAGGATGCTTTTTTTAAATATAGAAAATGCAAATGCTTGGGATGAAGCCATCCCAAGACTTCCAGGTGCTAAATGGGTAAAATTGATACTTAGGAACGTGAATTAGCCATCTGTGCTGGGAACCTTGTTCCAAAATTGCAAAGTTTTGATCAAGATCATTTGGGAACAAACCTACAAAGTGAGCAGAAACTATCTGATATTACTCTCCAGTCTGTACAGTGTTTTGTCCAATGATCATGGCAAATGAAAGCACAGACTACGAAGAGTTGTCAGGTCTAACCCTGGCAGTGCCCATGGCTACCTACTGCAGAAAGAAGGCAGGGCTCACAGGTCTAAGTGACATGGTTCATGGCAGGAGACCCTGTCTGAGGACCAGCCAATGCCCTTGCTCTGGCTTCTCACTTACCAGGAGGCTGAATAATTTGGTTTCCTATGCAGTTTCTCTGCCCAAAGAGTTTGAGAGGACACGAACATCTGGCACACTTCAGTTCTTTCACTTTAAGTGAACAAACCAGCTTTCTGATTGTAATTTGGAACCTGAGACATTTAGCACAGGAGAAAGAATGTTCTGATGTGCTGAGTCAGGACTTGCGGCTGGCCTAGTGGCTGCATTCTCACTGTAAATTAATGAGCTCTCAGTGTTGTATACTGCTGTTTCTGGGAGCTTAGTTAATGTAAGATGCAAATCTGTGGGGGGGAAACTCCTTGGTCCCTAAGCCCAGTGTACTGGGTGAAGACAGTGCTGCTGGGAAACTCTTGGAGACAACTGAGCATTGTCCTGAAGTCATCTTTTCAGGTGTCCATTACAATCAATCTTCCTGCCTGTTTGAAGATTGTATAATCATATTCCCCGGTTGTATGTGTGTGTGCGTGCGTGCGTGCGTGCGTGTGTGCGTGCACACACACACACACACACACACACACACACACGCATTTGTCTTTTTTTTTTTTTAAAACAGGATCTCACTGTGCAACCCTAGCTGATTTAGAACTCACAACATAAACCAGGCTGACCTCAAATTTTTGTTAGCCCTTCTGGGATTATAGGTGTGCACCACCACACACAGCCATGCAAATGCTTTTTAAAGTATGATGTTCTAACAAACACCATATTAATAAGCCTGGCCTTTATCAAAGGAGAAAAAGAACACAGATGAAGCAAATGCTTGTACAGAAGCCATCCTCTGGCAGGAAGGGGGAGCTTTGTGAACAGTTAATCTGAGGAATGACTTGGTGGGAGAAATCTGACAGTCTATGTTAGATACATTTATCTTTGAACCTATAGGGCTGGCAGAGAAGGATGATGTGAGAGACAGCTAAGGGGATGCCTTTCTGGAACGAGCACTCACTTCCATATGTAGTGTTTTTTTTTTTTTCCCTCTGCTGTGATGTGTTGCTCCTCAGGCCTAAGACAGTGAGGTTCAGGCCACCACAATCTACAGATAGAATCCCCTGTCACCTTTCCAGCCCAGTGTTGCAAAGTACCTTCTCCAGCCCAGAGGTTATGACCCATTCTGACACACAGCATCAACTAAAAGCCTGAGTTTAGCAATTTAGAATGGGTGGGGATAAGATTTCTTTTCCCCAAGAGCCAAAAGGCTCTGAGTCACAGGAGACAAGTGAACTCTGAAGATGTATATCTTGCCGAGCCAATTGACTCTGTAGGTAAATGTATTTGCACTCCAGTGGTACTCATTTGAGACGGTGATAAGGGAGAGAAAGAACATTTTGTTAATTATGAGCTTTACATTTCTTGTCATGTTTAAGTCTCATTTCCCATTCTGAGGAGTGAACCCAGGCTTAGAGCTGCTGTGTAATTAGCTCAAGCCCTACCCAGGGAGAAGACATATGAGAGCATAGAACGCCCCCTGGTGGGCAGCGGCGAACAGCGTTATCTGGAGTGTGCAGCCCTCAATCTTGGTAGTTTCTAACATCTGGATCTCTTCTAGCAGCATTGAGTGTGCGTCTCAGACCAATATTCCTACATGGTAAGATCATGCTACGAGACAGTGCCGTCCTTTTGATTTCCTTCTCCAGTTTTCTCTCTGCGCTGTATGGAAACATGGCAAATGAAGAATGCCCTGGCTAATCCTATGTTAAAGGCTCTCAGCATCAAAAATAACTTGGGGAACAAAACCTGAGACAGAACAAAATTTGATATATCTCATAATGTGACACACATGATTTGAATTTTTAGGTTAAAAATCTACCAAAGGAAGGAGCCTCTGAATGGATAACCTATTTGGTATTAAGACTTAGACAAAACCTGTTGTATTTATTTTAAAGTAAAGCTTGACTCCTAGATGCAAGTGAGAAAAGAAGGAAAATGAAGTGGCTGTGTGGCACAGTGGACAGAGCACTGGCTCTAATGTCAGCAGGGAAAAACCGTTAGCGTTTGGCTAATGTCAAAGAAGAGCAGCACTGGTCCAGGCCCCTTCCAAAGCTCAGGTGTTTGGACACGCTAGGCACAGTTCTTCTTTCCTTCGGTTTCAGCTTGGATTGTTGCTGATTTTGTGCATGTGTGATGCTGGGGATTGAATAAGGCCTTGTGCATGCTAGCGTGGGCTCTTCACACTGAGCTGTGTCCCCAGCCTCCATGCTTAGTAGGAGGGACCTTCGACTTTCTCACTTCTCTGCATAACATTTGTTGCACAGAGTTCCTTTTCATCACTGTAAGACAGTTTTGCCCTATTTTCAAAATAAGAATTGTAATACCAACTCTTGGATTCTCCTTTGGATCTCTATGACATTTCTACTAAAATACGTAGAATTGGTGAGTTGGAAACTGAATACTGGGTTGGCAGGATTGCTCAGTGGTTAAAGAGGTATTTGTTAACAGGCCTGATGATTTGAGTTCAATTTCTCACACCCATATGGTGGAAGGAGAGAACAGGCCTCCACACTATGAATGGCACATGTACACAACCTCAAATAAATAAATATAGAAACAACAACAAAACCAAAAAAACCCCACACAAACTGAGTACCTTCATTTTGGAATTCATAACTTATATTCAGCAACCCTAGTACAAAGTGGAGAAATAGGAAGCAGTCATGCTGTTGGTTTGCCTTACTGAGATGAGGGTTCACCATGTTGCCCAGGCTAGCCTTAAGTTCCTAGGCTCACTGATCCCCTGGATCAGTGTTTTTAGTAGTCAGGACTGTAGGTGCATCACTCCACAGCAATCTTCCATGCATGTGTTCTACCTCCCCTGCAGGCTATCAGCTCACCTGACATCCTCATGAGTTTGCACAAAGCTCGCCTCATCACAGGAATGCTGCTCTGACTTTCCCTAATGAGACCTTGTGAATCTTCATGATAGTATCATGTCCTGAACATTAGTATTATCTTAAGTTAACTCATGATGAAAGTATGTACCAAGAGGCTAAACACCTTGCTTGAGAACACACGAGGTCCACCACTATTTAGCTGCATCAGAGTCACATAGAGACTCCTGCTTTCCCATTAGGTCAGAGGCTAGATCTCTTGCTAGCCCTGGTACATCCCTCGACTGCCACAGAATGAGTTGAGACCCTGATTCCTCAGGTTAGCAACCAGCACCCTTAGTGATCCAGAACTCCAAACCTCAGCCATATAGAGATCCTATCTGCTTGTCTGGTCACTGGCCAGTGCTCCTGCTGACCCAAAATTTCACCCCCGTCCCAGGCAACACTTGGAGATCACTGCTGCCAATCACTTTTCAGAGCAGAGGCTGACACTCCTGCTAATGCAAGTACCTCATCCTCAGCCGCCATAGAGTCAATTTGCTTGTCAGATCGAAGGCCGACACTCCCAATGACCCTGACATTCTACCACCCCGCTACCACAGTACCGCACAGAGATCCCATCAGTTCCTTAGCTCAAAGGCTTGCAGCTCAGCTGACTCTGGCACTCTGTCTCTTTGGTACTACAGAATCACATTGAGTGCTGGTTCATGAGGTCAGAAGCCACACTCCCACTCCTCAGGCATCTCACTTGTCAGCTGACATAGCTTATCTACTTGCTCACAAGTTGATACCACCTCTGCTACCCTACCACAAGCCAGTACTGAATGTTCCCATGGATGAACTTCAGGCATCTCATAGCTGACTCCAAACCAGCTAAGCTACCTTAATGCCAAGGCATAGATACAAATAATCCCTCAACCTAGGTGGGCTAGACACTCAAACCAAAAGTCAACCAGTGGACTAACTCCAGATGTGTAAATCTCAACTTGAAAAGTCAAACAACATAAAAACCCAAGGCAATATGCTGCTTCTCAGAATTGCCACACCGGCAGTGATGGCCCCAAGTGAGAGTGACTTAGGTGAAACCCTAGAGAAAATAGTCCACAGAATTATAAATGTGTTCAAGGAATTCGAAGAGGACACAAGTAAACTCCAGAATGAATTTGGAGAGGACAGGAATAACTCCTAAATGAATTCCAAGAGAATTTGTTTGTATAAACAACTTGAATAAAATAAAGAAGTCAATTCAGGATGCAAAAATAAGTTCAATGAAGAAATAGAAGTACTGAGAAAAAATAGCAACCCAAAATGAATAGAAGTGAAATATTAAATAAGTCAAATAATAAGAAAAATCTCAGTGGAAAAACCTCACCCATGGAATGGACCATGTAGAACACACAATATCAGGGCTTGAGAGAAGCTATAAGACTGAATCATTTAATTAAAGTAATTGATTACATTTTATTTATAAGATTTATTTATTATGAGTGTTTGTTTACATGCATGTATGTACACTATATATATCATATGCATGTCTAGTGCCCAGGGAGGTCAGAGCAGGCAGGCATGGATCTCCTAAAACTGTGTTTGCAGATGAGGGCATGTGGGTGTTGGGAACTGAACCCCTGTCCTCTGCAAGAGCAACAAGTATTCTTATAAACACTGAGCCATCTCTTCAGCCCAAGTGACAAATTTTTAAAGACACATAATCTTTGTGACACTTTCAAATGATCAATATATGTACTTTGGGGATAGAAGAAAGAGAAGAAAGCCATATCAAAGGTATAGCAAATATAGAAACTTTAAAAGCCAGAAACACAAGCCAGGCAGTGGTAATGTATGCCTTTAATTCCTTCACTTGGGAGGCAGAGGCACGCAGATCTCTGAGTTAGTCTACAGATTGAGTTCTAGGACAGTCAGGACTACAGAGAAACCCTGCCTTGGAAAACAAAATAACAAAAAGCCCCAAACACTTGGGAAGATATATTCAAGCTACGAGAGATCACAGATGCCAGCCCAAGACTACCTATACCTGACAAAACTGTCATAACTAGAGGAAAAAGAAAAACTCCCCATAAAAAATCAAGCTAAAGAATTTATGAGGGTTAGACCAGCTCAACAGAAGATATTGGAAGGAAGATTATGGATGAAAGAGGAATAAACACACTCAGGAGGCTCCAGGAGGTGGGATAAATGATGCTAACAGTTGTTCTGTACATAAGGACTAAGAACACTGAGCACTGCACAACCACCACATGATGAGAATTAATTTACAGCTTTCAGTACCCTGAATCTTAATGGTCTCAATCTCTCAATCAACAGACACAGACTAGAAGATTGTGTTAGAAAACAGGAGCCCTCTTAAGACTGGTGAGAGGATGGAAACGGTGGTATCCAAACAAATGGAACCAAGAAACAAACAGGTCCTGCTACTATGACATCTGACAACATAGACTCCAAACCAAACATAGTCAGAAGAGATGAAAATAACTTCATACTGATTGAGGAGACAATCCAACAAGGGACATGATAATTCTAAGCATATGAGGACTGAACAGAGGCGCATTCGATTTCAGAAAAACAACTCTTACTAGATGCAGAGTCACAGATTAACCACGACATAGCAATAGGGAATGACTTCAATACCTGACTGTCATCCAAAGATAAGTAAGTCATGTCAACAACAAAACAAAAACAACAAAAACAACTAGAGAGACACTGGAATTAAATGACATCATAGGTCAAATGTACCTGACAAACATCTATATACACTCCACCTGAACAGGACAAAATCGTCTTTTGCCTAAGCAACCCCTGAAACCATCTAAAATAGATCACATATTGGATCACATGGAAAGGAAGTCTCAATAAAGAGGAGACAATTGAAATAGCTTCTTGCATTCTGTCTTACCACTGTGGTTTAAAAGTAGGAATTGACAGCAAGAAAAACTACAGAAAATATATAAACTCATAGAGATTAAACAACACACTCTTGAATGATGAATATTTAAGGCAAAAAATTAAAAAGGAAATTAAAAAATTATAGAATCAAATGAACATAAAAATACAGCATACCAAAGTGTATGAAATAAAATGAATGTGTTCCTAAGAGTAAACTTTGTAGGCTTTTTTTTTTTGTTTGTTTTTGTTTTTGTTTTTGTTTTTCGAGACAGGGTTTCTCTGTATAGCCCTGGCTGTCCTGGAACTCACTTTGTAGACCATGCTGGCCTTGAACTCAGAAATCCGCCTACCTCTGCCTCCCAAGTGCTGGGATTAAAGGCGTGCGCCACCACCGCCCGGCGAATTTTGTAGTTTTAAGTGCCTACATTAAAAAACAAATCAAAGAAATTAAAATGAATAACTTAAAAATAAATCTTAAGGATTTGGAAAAACAAGGACAAGCCAACCCTAAAAGTAATAGTCAGGAAGAAATAATTAGGAGTAGTGCGAAAATTAATAAAATGAAAATGAACAAAAAAACACAATACAAAGAAACAATATGTTGCAAACCAAATTCAAGAACATATAAAAGTGATCATTTACCTTGGTCAAGTAGCATGTATTCCAGAGTGTACTGGCTAGGTTTGTGTCAACTTGACACAGCTGGGGTTATCACAGAGAAAGGAGCTTCAGTTGAGAAAATGCCTCCATGAGATCTAGCTGTGAGGCATTTTCTCAATTAGTGATCAAGGGCCCCTTGGGGGTGGGACCATCTCTGGGCTGGCAGTCTTGGGTTCTATAAGAGAGCAGGCTGAGCAAGCCAGGGAAAGCAAGCCAGTAAAGAACATCCCTCCATGGCTTCTGCATCAGCTCCTGCTTTCTGATCTGCTTGAGTTCCAGTCCTGACTTCCTTTGGTGATGAACAGCAGTATGGAAGTGTAAGCCGAATAAACCCTTTCCTCCCCAACTTGCTTCTTGGTCATGATGTTTGTGCAGGAATAGAAACCCTCACTAAGACACAGAGATTCGGAAATTGCTCAGTAAACAAAACCCAATAAATGTTATAAATTATATAAAAGGGCTTGAGGACAGAAACCACAGTCATCTCAATAAAGGCTGGAAAGGTTTTTGACAAAATACAGCATCCTTTCTGTTAAAAGCTCTGAAGAAATTTGAAATGGAAGAAAAATGTCTTACACAATACAGGGTATATATAAGACATATCCACAGCCGACATTATATTTAAAGTGAGATAAATGCAAACAAGGCAAGCATAGCTACTTAATCCACTCATATTTAATATAGTATTAGAATATTAGCTAAAACAAACAAAGTGGAAATTTCTGGTTTCTTTGGAGACTTGGTTGTGTCATGTGACGTTTTTCTGGAAGCTGCCTTATGAGAGGGAGACTTGGTTGTGTCATGTGACGTTTTTCCGGAAGCTGTCTTCTGAGAGGATGTTTTGCTGAGGCAGACACTTGAGAGGACATGTGATTTTCAGAAAGAGTCTATGGAGAACCCCACAGGCAACGAACGACACTCTTGCAATGCTTTGCTGGTCACTTGTCATGACTTCATAGAGAAAAAATTGCCAAAGAACTTCTTGTTATTCTGGCTGCTTCTAGCTGCTTCCAGGGACTAGTGCCGATTTGGCAGAGCCTCAAAGTTTTTTCTGGATTAAGCTGTTACTACTTATGCATGTTTGGTGCTTGCTGACTGGACTGGACTGCCACTATTGATTCATGTGTGGAATTGCCCCAAAGAATTAATTCTAAACATTTCCTGTCTTCTATTAACCTTTCCTCTCCCCTACCTTTGGTTAGTGGGCTATAAGGGAGTTTGAAGCATTTAAGAACCAATATTAAAGTAGATTTTGAAAAGTCTAAGCCTAGAAAGAAAAAAAATGAGAGATGAAAATAAAAGGAGTACAAATAATAAAGTAGGAAATTAAAGTATATCTATTTGTATATTGTCTGATTGTATGTATGGGACCCTAAAAATTCTATCAGAAAACATTTAGAACTGATAAACTCTCATGAAATTGCCCAGATACAAAAGCATCACACAAAAGTCATTAGCTTTCCTATGTATCAATGATGGGTAAACTGAAAAAAAATTAGGGGAATAATCTCACAATAAATAAAGGAATAAACTGAGGATATGAAAACTTTAAATTTTTAAATTACATTTTATTGGGTATGATATAATGTTAAACATCTTTAATGCCAGCACTCTGGAAGCATACAATATCCTGTATAGTTAAACCAATCCTTAAGGAAAACAGAAATAGGCTGGAGGAATCACCACAAGCTGTTTTCAAGTTATAGTATAGTGCTGTAATAATAGTAACAATCACAGTGGTCCGGGGCAAATGGAGGGAAATGGGCATAGGATAGAGGACCCAGATAAAATCCACACGCCACAACCACCCCATTTTCAACAAAGATACCAAAAAATACACACTGGAGAAAATATAGCATGTTCAACAAATAGTGTTTGGAAACGTGAATCTACATGTGTAGCAGAAGAAAACTAAATCGTTATCTTTCTTTATGCACAAAAATCAGTGGATCACAGATAACATCTGAAACTGAAGGTGTTTCAGGAAAAAGTAGAGAGTCTACTACATAGTATAGAAATGGGTTAGGATTTTCTGAATAGGACTCTGGTTACTTGGGAAATAAGGACAAGAACTGACAAATTGAATCTTATAAAATTAAAACGCTTCTGTATAGCAAAGGAAACTGTAAATCAAGCATCAAAGAGGGTGGGCAGAAGAAAATTTTTGCCAGCTATACATCTGAGAGAGGGTACAAAGAGAGCTAAAACAAACAAACAAACAAACAAACACAAACAAACAAGTAAAGAAAGTCTAAACATCATAAAACAATCACAAAATGAGCTACGGAACTGAGCAGAGAGTTCTCAAAGGAAGAAATACAAATAGCTAATACATATTTTAAAAAATGTTCAACATCCTTAGTCATCAGGGAACTCCAGACTAAAACTACTTTGAGATTCTCCTTCACCACTGGCTCTTATCAAGAAAACAGAGAAGCCGGGCGTGGTGGCGCACGCCTTTAATCCCAGCACTCGGGAAGCAGAGGCAGGCGGATTTCTGAGTTCGAGGCCAGCCTGGTCTACAAAGCTAGTTCCGGGACAGCCAGGGCTATACAGAGAAACCCTGTCTCGAAAAACCAAAAAAAAAAAAAAAAAAAAAAAAAAAAAAAAAAAAAAAAAAAAAAAAAAAAAAAAAGAAAACAGAGAACAACAATTGCAGATGAATGTGAGGCAAGGGGACTGCTTTAGTCACTGCTGTTTGGAGAATGCCAGGAGCCATCTAGGAGACAGGAGAGTAAATTGGTACAGTCACTATGGAAATCAGTATGGGGCTTTTCTCATAGAGCTACAGTAAAGCTGCCTTTTGCCTCAGCTGGATCACTCCTAGACATGTGACAGAGATACTGGTACAGCCACTTGGAATTAGCCTAGACTTTCACCAAACTCCTATGTATACACTTATCCTTTATATACATACAAACACATTCACACATGCATGACACAATCTCATAACACACCCACCCACAGATATACATATGAGTACACTTACACCTGCACCCATACATACTCAGTTCCTGCAGGGGCTGCACCCACTCAACACCTACTTATTCCTCTAAGGTAAATACCCTAAGAAAGTGTAGGAACAATTTCACATTTCCTTTCATTCAAGAATAACAACTCTGTAACTGTCTTCACAGGCTAGTGTAGTTCTACTTTGGACTTCCTTGGTACTCCTCTTTGCATTTATGGTGGGCATCTGTGTTGTTAAAGAAGAAAACTCATTGTATTGGCTGGTTTTGTGTGTCAATTTGACACAAGCTGGAGTTATCACAGAGAAAGGAGCTTCAATTGGAGAAGTGCCTCTATGAGATCCAGCTGTGGGGCATTTTCTCAATTAGTGATCAAGGGGGAGGGCTTCTTGTGGGTGGTACAATCTCTGGGCTGGTAGTCTTGGATTCTATAGGAAAGTAAGCTGAGCAAGCCAGGGGAAGCAAGCCAATAAATAACATCCCTCCATGGCCTCTGCATCAGCTCCTGCTTCCTCACCTGCTTGAGTTCCAGTCCTGACTTCCTTTGGTGATAAAACAGCAACATGGAAATGTAAGCTGAATAAACCCTTTATTCCCCTACTTGCTTCTTAGTCATGATGTTTGTGCAGGAATAGAAACTCTGAATAAGAGACTCATAAGCACATCCTCTAGCCCTCTCCCCAGTGTGGTATCATCTGGGTATCATTGAACAGCACCCAATCTGGAGTTTTCATTCACAAGTTATGACTCTCTCTGCATAGCGTACTTTGAGCACTATTCTTGAAAGCAGCTTCGTTTTGAACTGCATTAATAATTTCAAAGTGAAGGGCTTGGTCATGATTCAACAAGTTATTATTTTTTTTTTTTAAAGATTTATTTTATTTATTATTATATGTAAGTACACTGTAGCTGTCTTCAGACACTCCAGAAGAGGGCGCCAGATCTCGTTACGGATGGTTGTGAGCCACCATGTGGATGCTGGGATTTGAACTTATCACCTTCGGAAGAGCAGTCGGGTGCTCTTACCCTCTGAGCCATCTCACCAGCCCAACAAGTTATTTTTTAATAGATTCTCTTGTATCAGCCTCTCTCTCTCTCTCTCTCTCTCTCTCTCTCTCTCTCTCTCTGTGTGTGTGTGTGTGTGTGTGTGTGTGGTGGGGAGAGCTGGGGAGGAGCTATGAGAAATCAAGTATAGGACACCTCACCTGGAAACCTTGCAATGTGGGTATGCAGGTCAAAGTTGAGTTCAAACTGTATTTTGACTCAACAAAGAAGACTCATCAAGCAGCAGATAAAGTTTTAGAGAGGTTTTCAAGTCCTTATCTCTAGTGTTTGGATGACCCTAGGCATGCTCTGCCTTCCCAGGACACTTTGCATTTCATCTGGTAGCTGAATATCTAATGCCTAAGCCACCGGGCTTGTAAGAGTTAAATGAGGTGATAATGGTGGCTTTCAGCTCAGGTGCAGCTTTGATTCTTCATAAGAAAGGCAGGATCCTGTGTTCTGTTGTTCCTGTTTTACTGCTGAGCAGCGATCGCTTTCCAATACCATTTAGGTTATTTTCAACTACTTAAAATCTTTGCTCTTTCAATAGCTGTGGGAAAATTTCCTGAACATCCACACCCACAACTTTCTCATCTTTTATTTCCCAAGGATGACTCAACAGGATGGAAAGTCTCTGCTGAGCACAGTTTTGAAAGAGTGGTGGCTAAAGGGGAAGGTATAATTTAGAGGCAGAAATGCCGGGCACAGAGGTGGGATGAGTGCTGAGGACATTAGAGCATGTATCATGGAATTGTCTGAGTGCCTGTGTTCCCAACATGCTATTTCAAAATCACAGTGGAAGCATAAGGACATGCTCTCAAACTCACTTAAGTTAATAGTCTCCTTGAATTTCACATTGAAAGCTTACCTTCCAGAAAAGAGAGATCTGCTGTCTGTCATAGTCGATGTCTTGTTTCATGTACCAGATGTCTAATATCCCAACAGGCTCTAACAAGAGTAAGGGGTGAAAAACAGATTTTCATATAAATATGTACATAATAGAAAAGTCAACAAAAATTTCTGGAAATTATTATAGACTAATTTTAATTTCATTGTAATTTAGCATTTTCTGTTTTCTTTTACTTAAAAGCAAACATGTATACTTTTGGCACAAAAGTAAAAAAAATGGATACTTTGAAAAGAAAAAAATTAAAAATATTGAGAAGAAAATTTATTTCCTAACTTACCTTTAAAATATGTTAATCCATGTTTCATTGTAAGGTACTGAAGTTAATAAATCAAGGTATATATGGTTATCTTTCTCTTTTTTATTGAAATATGGGAAAATAAGGATATAAATAAAGTCAAGGTATCGAAAGGACATAAAACACAAAGAAAAATGGCAAGATTTATCTTCACCCCAGTCCTAAACTTAGAGTGAAGAGTAGTTACTTGGTGTGATATACTTGGAGGGAAGGCACATCTTATTTATCTTAAAAGTCACAGTACCTAGGACAGTATCTAGGATGTAGTAAATATTGCTCAGTAATGAATGAACAAACCAGGCAATGCTATGTATTTCATGTCAAAACACAAGCTGAACTTGATGCTATGGCTGAATATAGTATTAATGAACTTGAGAAAGATAGACACATTTTAAAAAGTGATAGAATATCAATCTTGTGCTGTGTGTGTTTATGAGCACACACACACACACACACAAGTGCGCCCATGTGTGCATTTGTTCTCTCCTACTTGATAGATTTGCTAGCTAGGAGTGCAGTCGGTACAACCACTGAACTCAGCTGCTATTGCTCCAATCCAACTTCCTTCACAGTGAAACTTGCAGTGTGTCTGAGGTGAGGCTACACTGGTGTTCTTTCTGGAATAAAGTTTCTCTCAACCAGAATAGCTAGGTAGTAGGTGCAGTCCCCATCAGGCAGCCTCTGGGCCTCTTCTGTGACTGTTCTCTTCCTTTGGAACTCCCACCCCCACCTTTCTTCCTCCCCCCTTTCTTCCTTCCCTCTCTCCCACATTGCCTCCTCATCCTCTCTCCCTCTCCTCTTAACCATCTACTTGTGTTTTTTACTTAAACCCTTTTTTTCTTCCCCTTCTCTTCCCACAGGTGTAACATAGTCCTTGCAGTGAGGACTGCAAGATGAGAAAAACTTTCATAAAGGATTCTGAAATGCTCTTCATTCTTCAGGACTTGAAAGGGTGACACAGATCTGATAGTTCAGGTGCAAAGAACTGGCAACTGACACTATCCAGTCTAAAGTACAAGGTAAACTTTGACCACTATCATGCACATGTTCTCATTGAGCCCTCTTCTGATACAGATGTCTCACATGATAACACCTGCTGCACACTTGTGGATGAGGAAGTTGGCAAAACCAGATGAACAAGATTCAAAGCTGATAACTGGCAAAGCTGAGAAAAGAGACCACTCTTATTATCACCAAAGAGCCTGCTTTTCCCATCGAAGTTGGCTGTATTGAACAAATTCCACAAAATTACACAGTCCAGGCACTGACCATGTAATTAGGACTGGGTGTGTTCCGTGTCAAAAATCAGTTGACTTGTTCCCAGCAGTAGGGCCTTCAGCTAATTACAATATTGGCAACAAATTTGAAGGTATTACTCAATGGATTTCTTACTAAAGATCCAGCACCTAACAGATTATTATAGACTAGGAATCAAATTCTGCACTTATGTCCCTTCCACAAATGCAAGAACAAGTACAAGAAAAGTTTTAGTGGTGTGCTCTTTCTGCACAGGACTCAGACTGCCTTCCCTGGATCACCCATGGCTCCTGCCTGGAATTCTTGTCATAGTTTTACACATAAACTGGATTGCATCTGATCTCTAAGAGAAAAAAAGCCTGTGAGTTTCTTAATACCATATACTTCCCAGCTTCTGCCCCACATCTCTGCTTTTCATTGAACTTCTGGGGAAGAGGGAGGAATTGTTGCTGTCTTCACTTCCCCACTTCATATTCACTCCCAAACTATGCTGTGTGAAATTCCTTCCTCCATATACATTAACTGTGTGGCTGTCCAAGTCACCAGGTCTAAAGGTGTCACTTCTCTGCTCTCATATCATTGCATTTCATAGCATCCTGAGTCAAGAGGTTGTTGCTTTTTAATTTTTCTGGAGACATGATTATATGTGAGAAAATGGTGAAGGAACAAAGGATTCTAGTTTTCTCATGCTGATTCATCCATCATACAATGAAGGAATTGTTAAGGTACTGATGGGAAATGTGGGTTATAGGTTATACAGAGAATGCAAGTTTCATAAAGCTCAAACAAGGAAAGCTAGATGTTGTTTAGAGCCACATGGATGAGAAATGCACAGTCCAGGACAGTGCTACCAATGGGAAGCCATGACAAGGCTAAGAACATATTGTAATGTGACAGTATTTGAGACAAGTGTTGGATCTGGAAGTGTTAATATTGTTGCCTTACTTGCAATGAGATTACAGATGAGACTAAGAAGAGAAAAACAGTACAAGAGATAAAACAACAACAACAACAACAACAACAAGGGGGCAATCTCTCTTTTCCTCACTGTAAATCCCAAACAAAACACCTTAAGTCAGAGAGCTCTTAAAAACAACAACCAAACCAAACCAAATCAAACCAAACCAAATCAAACCAAACCAACCAAACAAAGACCCACTCCCCCAAGAACCAACTGTAGAATGGATGGTTTGAACAATACACGCCCATTTATATGGTTCTAGAGGCTGAGAATGAAGATCCAGGTGCTGTTAGATCTGATGCCTGCTTGCTGTGATGGCCTTTTTGCTGAACCCTCAAACAGGAAGTGGTGGAGTAGGAGACAGATATGTTTTTTCTTCTTGTGAGGGCAAGGATCTCATACATGAAGGCTCTATATTCATAACTCAATTACTGGCAAAAGTACTATCTTCTACACATCTTCCTTCTGGTTTGAGATAGATCGTATGCTACAGTTGTCCCTTACCCCATCCAAAAAACCAAAAAAAAAAAAAAAAAGCCAAAAAACAAAAACCAAAACAAGACAAAACAACCCCCCGCCCCAGACAGCTTGACTCCCAGGAGGTCTGTCAAAACCAGGCTCTCAAGTGAGACCACCTGCACCAATACCAGGCCTAACTGGGACTACCATGGAGCCCGGAGGATGCAGGACCTATCTGCTTGGCAGGAGACACATTGTCCTTCTGGTCTGCAACTGTGCCCAGGGGCAGATCAGGTGCTCCAGCTCCCCATGACCCCACCATACCCAGTGACAGCTTTACTCAAGGAGATCCATCATATTCAGGCTCCTGGGAGGGACAGGCTCCAGTCTGAGACAACAAGGCCAGTTAACACCAGTGATAACCAGATGGTGAGAGGCAAGCACAAGAACATAAGCAACAAAACCCAATGACACTTGGCATCATCAGAACTCAGTTCTCCCACCACAACAAGCCCTGGATACCCTAACGCACCTGAAAAAGCAAGATTCTGACCTAAAAATCCCATCTCATGAAGATGACAGAGGACCTTAAGGAGGACATATATACTTCTCTTAAAGAAATACAGGAGAACTCGAAGGTAAACAGGTAGAAACCCTTTAAGAGAAAACACATAAATACCTTAAAGAAGTACAGTAAGAAAGAGTCAAACAGGTGAAGGAATTAAAAAACCACCCAGGATCTAAAAACTGGAAATAAAAACAATAAAGAAATCACAAAGAGAGGCAACCCTGGAGATGGAAAACCTAGGAAAGAGATCAGGAGCAAGCATCACCAACAGAATATAAGAGATAGAAGAGAGAATCTCAAGTGTAGAAGATACCATAGAAGATATTGACACAACAGTCAAAGAAAATACAAAGTACAAAAAGCTCCTAACTCAAAACATCCAGAAAATTCAGGAATCAATGTAAAGACCAAACCTAAGAATAACAGGTACAGAAGAGAGTGAAGATTCCCAAATCAAAGGGCCAGAAATCATCTTTAAAAAAAAAAAATTGTAGAAGAAAACTTCCCTAACCTAAAGAAAGAGATAGCCATGAACTGTATTTAAGAACCCTACATAAGACAAAATAGATTGGACCAGAAAAGAAATTCCTCCTGTTACATAATAATCAAAACACCAAAAGCACAGAAAAAAGAAGAATATTAAAAGCAGTAAGGGAAAAAGGCCATATAACATATAAAGGCAGACCTGGACCTGGGAGGTGAGAGACACCCAGGACTCATAGGGAAGGACCTTTGATGAAATGGCTGACAGTAAGGAGAGGCAACTTATAGAGCTCACTTCCAGCAGGAAGAAGGACATTAAGTGAGGGGTGGGGTTGCCATCCCACAGTCACACCTCTGACCTATAATTGTTTCTGTCTGAAAGAGTTACAAGGATGGAAATGAAGAGGAGCTGGAGGAAAAGAAGGTCCAGTGACAGGCCCAAAGTGAGATCCAGCTCAAGGAGAGGTCCCAAGGCCTGACACTGGGGCTATGAAACAATCACAAAAAGGGATCTATCATGACTGCCCTCTGAAAGACCCAACAAGCAGCTGAAAGAGTCAGACGCAGTTATTTGCACCCAACCAATGGACAGAAGCAGCTAACCCCTGTTGTTGAATTAGGGAAGGCTGAAAGAAGCTGAGGAGGAGGGCATTTCTGTAGGATGACCAGAAATCTTAGTCTGGACCCCCGAGATCTCTCAAACACTGAACCACCAAACAGATAGCATACACCAGCTAATATGAGGCCCCCAACACACATACAGTAGAGGACTTACAGCTCTGTTTTGATTCAGAGATGATGCATCTAACCCTCGAGAAACTGGAGGCCCTAGGGAGTTTAGAAGTCAGGTGGGGTGGGGGTTGGGGGCATCCATGTGGAGACAGGGGTGTAGGAAGGAAGTATGGGATGTGGAGTAGTCGAAGGTTGGATGGGGAGGGGCGGAGAATGGAATATGGAGTGTAAAAAAATAAATTACAAATAAAATTAAATAAAAGAGCATTAAAAAAAGGCAGACCTATCAGAATTACACCAAACTTCTTCTTCTTTTTTTTAAATATGTAAGTACACTGTAGCTGTCCTCAGACACTCCAGAAGAGGGAGCCAGATCTCGTTATGGATGGTTGTGAGCCACCATGTGGTTGCTGGGATTTGAACTTATCACCTTCGGAAGAGCAGTCGGGTGCTCTTACCCGCTGAGCCATCTCACCAGCCCCTACACCAAACTTCTTAACAGAAACTATAAAAGCCAGAAGATCTTGTACAGATAACATGCAGACCCAAAGAGAACACAAATGCCAGCCCAGGCTACCATACCCAGCAAAACTTTCAACTACATACATAGAGAATCCAATGTATTACATGACAAAACCAAATTTAAATAATATTATTCCACTAATCCAGCCCTACAGAAGATAATAAAAGGAAAACACCAACACAAGGAGGGAAACTACACCCAAGAAAAAGCAAGAAAGTAATCTTCTCACAACAAACCAAAAAGAAGAAAACCACTCAACCATACTACCACCTCTATTAACAAAAATAACAGGAACTAACAATCATAGGGCTTTAATATCTCTCAACACTGATGGACTTAATTTATCAATAAAAAGGTGTAGGGTAACAGACTGGATATGTAAACAGGACTCAACATTTTGCTGCATACATGAAAACACACCTCCGTGACAAAGACAGACAGTACCTCAGAGGAAAAGGCTGGAAAAACATTTTTTTAAGCAAATGGTCCCAAGAAACAAGCTGGAGTAGCCATTGTAGTATCCCCCCCGCCCCCAAATAGACTTTCACCAAAAGCTATCAAAAGAGATGGGGAAGGACACTTCATACTCATCAAAGGAAAAATTTACCAAGATGAACTTTCAACTCTAAACATCTATGCCCCAAATTCAAGGGTACCCACATTTGTAAAAGAAACTTTACTAAAGCTCAAAACACACATTGAACCTCATAAAATGATAGTGGGAGATTAAAAAAACCTCCCTCTCACCAATGGACAGTTCATTGAAACAAAAACTAAACAGAGACACAATGAAACTAACAGAAGTTAGGAAACAAATGGATTAAACAGATATCTACAGAATAGTTCACTCTAAATCAAAAGAATATATCTTCTTCTCAACAATTTATGGTACCTTCTCCAAATCGACCTTAAAATTGGATGCAAAACAAGACTCAATAGATACAAGAAGATTGAAATAATTCCATGCATTCTATCAGATCACCATGGACTAAGTAAGGGTGGTCTTCAATAACAACAAATCAACAGAAAGCCCACACACTCATGGAAATGGAACTACTCATTGATACCTTGGTCAGGGAAGAAATAAAGAAGACTTTCTAGAATTCAACGAAAATGAAGGCACAGTATACCCAAACTTATGGGACACAATGAAAGCAGCGCTAAGAGGAAAATTCATAGCACTGAGTGCTTTCATAAAGAAATTGGAGAGATCCTACCCTAGCATCTCAACAGCACACCTGAAAGTTTTAGAACAAAAAGAAGGAAACACACCCAAAAGGAGGAGACAGCAGGAAATAATCAAACTCAGGGCTGAAATCCACCAATTAGAAACGAGTGCTATCTCTGGAAATCAGTCAGGAGGTTCCTCAGAAAACTGGACATAGTACTACCGGAAGATCCAGCAATACCTCTACTGGGCATATACCCAGATGTTCCAACTGGTAATAAGAACACATGATCCACTATGTTCACAGCACCCTTAATTATAATAGCCAGAAGCTGGAAAGAACCCATATGTCCCTCAACAGAGGAATGGATACAGAAAATGTGGTACATTTACACAATGGAGTACTACTCAACTATTAAAAACAATGAATTTATGAAATTCTTGGGCAAATGGATGTATCTGGAGGATATCATCCTTAGTGAGATAACCCAATCACAAAAGAAGTCACTTGATATGCACTCACTGATAAGTGGATATTAGCCCAGAAACTTAGAATACCCAAGATACAATTTGCAAAACACAAGAAAATCAAGAAGAACGAAGACCAAAGTATGGATACTTCATTCCTTCTTAGAATAGAGAACAAAACACCCATGAAAGGAATTACAGAAACAAAGATTGGAGCTAAGAGGAAAGGATGGACCATCCAGAGACTATCCCACCCCAGGATCCATCCCATAATCAGCCACTAAACCCAGGCACTATTGCATATGCCAGCAAGATTTTGCTGAAAGGACCCTGATATAACTATCTCAAGTGAGGCTATGCCAGTGCCTGGAAAATACAGAAAGGGATGCTCATAGTCATCTATAGGATGGAACACAGGACCCCCAGTGGAGGAGCTAGAGAAATTACCCAAGGAGCCGAAGGGGTCTACAACCCTTTAGATGGAACAACAATATGAACTAACCAGTACCCCCCAGAGCTCGTGTCTCTAGATGCATATGTAGCAGAAGATGGCCTAGTCAGCCATCACTGGGAAGAGAGGCCCCTTGTTCTTACAAACTTTATATGCCCCAGTACAGGGGAATGCCAGGGCCAAGAAGTGGGAGTGGGCGGGTAGGGGAGCAGGGTGGGGGGAGGGTATAGGGAACTTTCGGGATAGTATTTGAAATGTAAATAAAGAAAATATCTAATAATAATAAAAAAGAAATGGGTGCTATACCAAGAATCAACAAAACTAAGAACTGGTTCTTTGGGAATATCAACAAGATAGATAAACCCTTAGACCAACTAAAGGGCACAAAGACAGTTTGTTTAGTTTTAACAAAATCAGAAATGAAAAGGGAGACATAACTGAAACTGAAGAAATTCAAAAAACCATCAGATCTTACTACAAAAGCCTATACTCAAGAAAACTGGGAAACCTGGATGCAATGGACAGATGCCATGTACCAAATCAGGGTCAGGTAAACCATCTAAACAGTCCCTGCTACATCCACTCCAGTAGCAGCCCGTGTGACAGGCTGGAAAGTCTGAGCGCAGTCCCAAGGCAAAAAGCTCAGGGAAACGTAGTCTCCTGGAATTGTGGCATCCTGTACAAAGAATCCTCCAACGTCCTTGCATTAGTTGGTAAACAGATCTGTGTGCTTTCCCCTAATATTGCTAAGGATTCATATTTTAACATATAGCTAAGTTAGATTCTAGGCAGCCCTTGATCCAACCTTGAGCATGTATAGCTAAGTTACTGCTCTACACAGGAATTCACCACTACCTAGGAATAAGGAAGTTTGCAACCTGAGAAGCAACCAGGCTAGATACTTAGAACTATAGCTAGCTGAATTACACCCAGATACAAGTATTTACAATGGCCTAGGGGGAAGGTGGACTATGACACGGGCACGAAGCCTTTGCCCCTGGCGTCTAAGTTTAAGCTGACCTCAGGTGGAATTGTTTTTGATCCCAGTTGTTAACCTTGAATCCTATCCCAGTTGGTTCTTGCCAGTCCTTCCCCACTTGCATTACTGTTTTGTTATCTTGCTGGTGTGTCACCTAACTTCCCCATTTTCTTCTGTATAAAAGTCTGATGTTCAATTTGACACATTACATTCAGATCCACACTCCCTTGTGTCGTGTCTGTTTGTCACCCCACTTCCGCCGACTCCATGCCCATCTGTCTGAACCCCTGATCCCCACGGATTGAGGGGGGCCGACTAGGCCCGGTCCGTGGCAAGTCCCACAACCTCTAAGGAAATAGAATAGAAGCAGTCATTAAACGTCTCACAACAACAAACAAACAAACAAACAAACAAACAGCCCAGGGCCAGATGGTTTTAGAGCAGAATTCTATCAGATCTTCAGAGAAGACCCAATACCAATACTTTTCAAACTATTCCACAAAACAGAAACAGAAGGAACACTACTTAATTTGTTCTATGAAGCCACAGATACACTGGTACCTAAACCACACAAAGACCCAACAAAGAAAGAGAACTTAAGACCAAATTTGCTTATGAAAATCAATGCACAAATATTCAATAAAATTCTCAAAAACTGAATCCAAGAACACATCAAAATGATCCTTCACCATGATCAAGTAGGCTTCATCCCAGGGAGGCAGAGATGGTTCAATATATGGAAATACATCAAAGTAATCCATTATATAAAAAAACTCAAAGGAAAAAAAACCCCATGATAATCTTACTAGATGCTGAAAAAGCCTTTGACAAAATATAACACCTCTTCATGTTCAAAGTCTTGGAGAGATCAGGAATTCAAGGCCCGTACCTAAACACAATAAAAGCAATATGCAGCAAACCAAGAGCTAACATCAAATTAAATGGAGAGAAACTTGAAGCTATCCCACTCAAATCAGGGACAAGACAAAGATGCCCACTCTTTCCCTATTTATTCAATATAGTATTCAAAGTTCTAACTAGAGCAATTAGACAACAAAAGGAGGTAAAAAAGATACACATTTGAAGGGAGAAAGTCAGAGTTTTACTATTTATAGATGATATGATATTATACATAAGTGACCCCAAAAATTTTACCAGAGAACGCCTATAGCTGAAGACCCAGCTATACCACTACTGGGCATATAGCCCAAAGATGCTCCTACATATAACAAGGAAGTGGGCTCTACTATGTTCATAGCAGCTTTATTTGTAACAGGCAGAGGCCGGAAACAACACAGATGGCCCTCAATGGAAGAATGAATACAGAAAGTGTGGTACATTTACACAATGGAATACTACTCAGCTATTAAAAATGACAACTTCATGAATTTTACAGGCAAATGAATGGAATTAGAAAATATCATCCCGAGTGAGGTAACCCAGACCCAAAAGGATATACACAGTAGTATACTTACTGATAAGTGCATATTAGGCCAAAGCTCAGAATGCAATTCACAGACCATATGAGGTTTAACAAGAAGGAAGGCTGAAGTGTGAATCCTTCAATCCCAACTTAGAAGGGGAACAAAATAATCACAGGAGGTAGAGGGAAGGAGGAACCTAGCTGGGAGAGGGGAATGGGGGGTGGGGGAGAAAGGGGTGGCAGGGTCAGATATGGGAAGACACAGAAGAGAATTCCAGAGGGCCTGGAGAATGAATAGAAATATGTGGCAGTGGGGGATGGGGAACCCCTAGAAAGTCCCAGATGCCAGCGAAGTGAGATGCCTCCAGGACCCAGTGGGGATGACATTAGCTGAATACCCAACAGAGGAGAGATAGAATCTGAAGAGACCACCACCAGTAGATAGGTATGGCCTCCAGTTGAGGGAAGGGGCCACCCGCACATCTCAAAAATTTTAAGCCAGAATTGTCCCTGTTGACAGGAAATGCAGGGACAAAAAAATGGAGCAGAGACTGAAGGAAAGGCCATCTACCTTGGGATCCATCTCATCTGCAGACACCAAACCCCAACACTACTGCTGATGCCAAGAACTGCTTGCAGACAGAGCCTGGTATGGCTGTCCTCTGAGAGGCTCTGCCAGCACCTGACTAAGACAGATGCAGATACTCACAGCCAACCATTGGACTGAGCCTGGGGACCCCAATGGAATAATTAGGGAAAGGACTGAAGGAGCTGAAGGGGATTGCAACCCTGTAGGAAGAACAGCAATATCACTAACAAGACCCCACAGAGCTCTCAGGGTCTAATCCACCAACTAAAGAGTATACGTGGGTGGGTCCATGGCTCCCACAACATATGTAGCAGAGAATTGCCTTATCTGGCATCAATGGGAGGCACTTGGTTCTGTGGAGGCTTGTTGCCCTATCGAAGGTGGATTCTAAAGGGGTAAGGCAGGAGTAGGTGTGTGTGTGTGTGTGTGTGTGTGTGTGTGTGTGTGTGTGTGTGTGTGAGCATCCTCTTAGAGGCAAAGGGGAGGGGGGACTAGGATGGGGAGTTTGTGGAGGGGAGACTGGAAAGGAAGATAATATTTGAAATGTATATAAGTAAAATATTTTTTAAAAAGACCCATCTCCTAATTCTATCCCACTGGGGATCAGGGCTTCATTATATGAGTTTTGTGGGAAGAGGAACATGGGTTTATAGCAGGGAAGAAATGTAAGAAGGCTCCTAGATTCCTCTTTCGTGTTGTGTTTCTCCTTGGCATTGGATCCCCTAGGAAGTTTGCTCTAGTCTTTCAAGATAAATTGCTACTATTGGAGTCTGCAGTTCTGACTGGTTGGCATTAAGTCCCATCACCTGGTGTAATTCCTGATGGAAACACATTTTTTGAAGGCTATGCTTTCCATTTCAAGGAAAAAGCACTTTGCAGTAGTGGCCTTGCCACCATTTATTAAATAATGTACAGGTATTTTCCTCCTCATGGACAGGAACAAGCAAGCTTAAAGGAAAGCCAAGAAGGGCCAAAGGTTGGGCTTCTGACTAGATCACGAATGATTTCCTCCTTAATGAAATGTTTGCATGCAGTCTTTTTAGTACTGTACAGAGCCCTTCATTTTCATTCTTTTCAGCCTTAGGCAAAGAGAAGCATGACAATCTTTGACCTTATTCTAGGGGTTGACAATCATGATTTGTGGGCCAAATCAAGCCTGGTGTCTACTTTTGTAATTAGCAAACAATAATAACAGCTTGGCATTTTTAAAAGGTTATAAAATGAGAAATATAATTTTTAGTTACACATAGGAAATTTGTAATATCCAAATGTTGATATTCATACATGTATTTTTCTTGGAATGCAGCCACATCTTTGGTTGATGCCAATGACTGCTCATAAACCTTAATAACAACTTTTACTAATTGCAGAGCCTATACAATATACAAAGCTACAAGTATTAGCTCTTTGGATCTGCAGATAAACTGTTTGCAAACTCCCAAGCTTCACTGTGATGAAAGGTCTGAGATGTTAGAATAACTCTACTATTTGATTGTTCACATCCAACTTAATGGTGATAATAGGTTAGTATAACATATGAATGGATGAATGAATGAATGAAATGAATTAATGAATTTCTTAGCTTTTCAATGTGAGGAAGTGTGGCTTTTTTTTCCAATTTTTTCTAATTTTTGATTGGATATTTTCTTCATTTACAATTCAAATGCTATCCCAAAAGTCTCTTATACCCTCCCCCTGCCCTGCTCCCCAACCTACCCACTCCCGCTTTCTGGCCCTGGCATTCCCTGTATTGGGGTATATAATCTTTGCAAGACCAAGGGCCTCTCCTCCCAATGATGGCCGATTAGGCCATCTTCTGCTACATATGCAGCTAGAGACACAAGCTCAGGGCGTACTAGTTAGTTCATATTGTTGATCATCCTATAGCGTTGCAGACCCCTTCAGCAATTTGGGTAGTTTCTCTAGCTCCTCCATTGGGGACCCTGTGTTCAGAAGTGCAGCTTGAATGGACCTCTGAATCTCTCCCTTGGACATCTTTTACTCACCAGTATTGTCACCATGACATGAAGCACTTCTTTGACACTCTGGCCTGAAGATAAGCATCCCATGCCTACTGGGTTAACTTCCCAAATTAATGTATGGTGAGCAGAGAGCCATGTATGCAGAAGAAGGCCTAATCACCATAGTGGAGCCTCCTGCTAGGTTTTGTGAGTGGTGAGCACGCACAGATCTAGATACTTCTGAGTTCAAATTCATGAGTTTTCTCTTACTAGAAAGAAAATATAGCTTCAATCCTCCAGAGTCAAGACTGCTTTGGAGGGATGCTGAATTACGGTCTGTTTCTCTGAATTATGGCACAGAAAGTGACCTGGTTTCCTTTCTTCTCCCCACCCTTAGTGGTCATTTCTCTGGAAGACCATGACTAGCGTCAAATTTACCAGCAAAGGAAGGGGCACACATGGAGCAAAAACAGCCTTCATGAAGGTGGAATGACACACATAGCCATGCCTGGGCCACCAGGGGATACCATGCTCCTTCCAGTTTTTAGAAGCTGAGGCTACAGAAAAAGAACGGTAAATCATTCACAGTTTCAGAGAGTACAGCACGTTACGTGTGACTAGACACTTAAAAGGGTTAAAAGGAAGACGTGTTAGAAAAAAAAACTTCACACATTTGGGTTTGCATCAGTTGGTGTTTCAAAGGGAAACTGATGACAGAAGAGTGGTAAGGGCTGTAAACCACACAGCTTAAAGTAAGAGCAGAGTATAGGACAGCCCACAGAAAGATCAAACTAGAAAGGCAAGATACGGGCATTGAAAGGAAGCAAGCGGGGCGAGCTGGGCCATGTTTCAGCTCTCTGAGTCCCAGCTCTGCTCTGAGGACACCAGCCCCACAGTGACTGGTGGCTTGCTTACAGCTTAGTAGAGTTACTAGTTTGCCTTGGAGAGGTTTTTAAATTGTCACATAAATGCTAAGAAAATAAGAAAAGAAAATCCTTTTTGGCACATCTAAGTTAGTCACTAATCAGTGTAAAATGACAAGGATTCATAAGCCCCAAGTTTCCGTAGCTTGTAGCTCAGCCCATGGGATGAAATACTGTAGCTTATCTAGACCCATTTACTATCTTAGATTTGAATATCAAATATGACCCATTTCAAAACTCTTATCAGCATTTTGCAAACAAAATCTAATCCATGAGGTATTTTAAGAGAATATTACTTCACGCTGGGCGTGGTGGTCCTTGCCTTTAATCCCAGCATTTAGGAGGCAGAGGCAGACATAGCTCTGGCTTTGAGGCCAGCCTGGTTAGTAGAGTGAATTCTAGACAGCCAGGGAAGCAGACATATAGAGAAACCCTGTCTAGAAAAAACAACAACAAAAATTACTTCAAGTACATTAAATAGAGCAAAGAAAATCTCTGTGCAACAGAGGGATCATGTAGGTCAGAAAAAGAGGCATTTTAATTATCACATGGTAGATGAATCCATTTTAAATATTTTCTTACATGGAGAAATAGAGTTATCAGAAGACAAGAGGTTTATTGTTCAAGCTCTGTATTGGGTATAGTAGTCTCCTAGTAGGTATCAGGTCTCTCTGGGGCCTTGGTTGCTACCAGCCCATTACTGTCAAGTGTCATCAGTTACCAAAGAACTTTTAAGAGGCTGGGTGTGGTGGTTCAAGCCTTTAATCCCAGCACTGGGAGGCAGAGGCTGAAGGGTGGTCTCTGAGTCTAAGGCCAGCCTGATCTACATATTTAGTTCCAGGCTAGACAGAACTACAAGTAAGACCCTGACTCAAAACAAACAAACAAAACCAACAACTAACCCTCCCCCAACTATTAGGAGCTCAAGGAGTAGAGTACAGGTCAACCACGAGGCTGCTACTTATATATGCATACTCCACCTTTGCAAATAACCACTTAGGTGTTCACAATATTATAAAAATTCCATCTATGCACAGGGGTGGATATTTTTAATCTCAACATGTGGGGAGCAGAAGCGGGCAGATAGTTTTGAGTTCAAGGCCACCAACGTCTACATAGTGAGTTCCAAGTCAGCCAGGGCTACATAGTAAGAATTTGTCTCACAAAACAAAACTACAGATAGTAATAAGTAGTTGATTATATGCCAGCATTTTTTTTCTTTGTAATTTACACAAAATATTGTAACAGGGTTCCAGACCTTAGTAGGTCACGTGACTTCATGATGGGATCACCATTCAGGCTGTAAAATTCAGCTCTTAGACAGCATCACATGCCAAACTAAAACAAAGGAGTAATCTGCCAAAGTCCACACAGTTCTGGGAAAGGCTCAAAATGTAGTAACTTTGCTTTTTAGCTTCTGTAGTGCTGATTTTGACTAACTGTTCTTGTTAACTGAAGTGTGTTAACCCAGGACATCTCCCTCTCCCTCTCCCTCTCCCTCTCCCTCTCCCTCTCTTAAAAGCTCACCATAAGACAGGCTCAGGGCTACAGTAAGGATACCAAACACCCAGTGTTGTAGCCAGCCAGCTATAATATTAGCTTATTATTAAGCCAGTAAAGACTTTCTATTGGCTTAAACCCATGTCCAAGCAGTCTTCTATGGTGGATACCCCACATTGTATGAAAAGTTCTATACTTTGCTACTAATGAGACCTTAAAAAAAAAAAACCAAAAGAGCATTCTTGTGAATTCCAAGGCTTTTATGATTGGGAAGTGTCTTCTAGGCACAGCAGGGCAGATGTACATTTGAATACACAGCAGTTGAGACTGCACGTCCAGCTGGGCAAAGTTCCAGCATAGAGAGGTTGGACTTCATGCCAATAGCTCCTTAGCAGGAGGTGGGAGAGGAGAGTCAGTTTTCATCAAAGCTTGTGGTTATTGGTGGATTGACTGCCTTCCAGTGAGGGCCATACAATCTAGAATATATGGGCAGCACAACTTGTACTTGATTTTTAAAAACAAACAAACAAATAGACAAAAAAAGGACATAATTGTGTGGGTTAGATATGAATCTGGGTAGGAGTTGAGGGAGGGATGAACCTGATCAAACTTTTAAGAACTAATAAAAACAAGAAAAACATTTTCAATATGACAATAGATTATATAAGGTTTTCTATTTCAATAAAATATTTGCTTGTATTTCAATGATAGTACTCAGTATTTATCAAAAGGAAAAGCCCATTCATTAGATTAAAACTTGAACTTGTTATACTGCTCCTAGTCCTGGTACAACAGGCTTCCCTTGAGCAGTGTGACATGGAAGGCTTGAAGAAGTGAAATGTAGCATTTGGAGAGATATTGTTGGAGGTTACTTTTATTTTCAGATATCGTCTTTAGAAGTTCTTTCAAGCTTTTAGTATGCGCTACAGATTCAAAATTACAACTTATAATTTTCAAAGAACCAAAGAGATAAAAATGTATCAAAGAAACGAGATTAATTCTGGCTACAGCTTTGGGGAATAACAGTCATTGAGGCAATAGAGAAGTAAGAACAAATGTAATTGGACAGTAGTAATGCGGTGACTTGACTTATGGCAGACAGGGGCAGGACCTGTCTGTGACTGTTAAACTTCTTAGCATCATAAAACTTACCTTCTTGGCAGTCTGTATAGCATGCACTGAAAGAGTGTGCTCCAAGGAAGACTTGGCCTCTTCCAGTCCCTCTTTTCTCTGATTGTTCCCCCCTTTTATCTTTCTGGATGCTTACCTTCCTCTGGTGTTCGTATTCTCAGTGACTCACTCCAATTACTCCAACTTCCTCCAGAGAGATGTAGCTTAGAGGAGATTTGAAATTCATATTCTGTAAATGGTCTCAGATCTTGCAGGTCATATCTTCCTTTGGCATTTGTAGCATTAACCTTGAATCAGATGAGATTTACTGATTTACAATGTTTGTGTATTCTTATAGAGAGAATTGTGACAGTTTACTACAGGCACACAGTGTGCAATGGCCAAAGCAAGGGGGACAAGGTTCCCCTCATCATAAAAAGTAAGCCTGGAGACTGTCGAGATGCTTCAGTGACTAAATACTGGGTATTCTTACAAAGGACCCAAGTTTGATTCCCAGGACTCAACATGGCAGCTCACAACTATCTATGACTTCAGTTCTATAAGTTCTGACTGGATATTCTTTTCTGGCCTCTGCAGGCACCAAAGCATGCATGTAGTACATAGACATAAATCAGGTAAAACAACCATACATATTAAAAAACAAAAGAAAACTGAAAATAGCAAGCATTTTCATGGGAATTCACACTCTTCTGACCACTCTGAAGTACTTTATAGGTTACATCAGCTGTTAGATATTAGAGTGTCAAGGGTGAGCCTGACATCACTCCTGTATTCAGACAATCCCTTCCTTCTTCCCTCCTCTCCTTAGGCTCTACTGACAAATCCAGGATCTTACTCATCAAGGCAATCTTGTAGAACGGAATGAAATAGCAGGATACAGTTTATAAAGTACCTATTAGTTGTAAGTGGATAGAAAGAGGAGGTAGCTTGTTGGTACAGTATGTCCTTAGCATGTGCAAACTCATATACAGAAAGGATAATAAAAAGGATAATACCAAGAAGTTTTGAAAGATTTATTCATTCATTCATTTGTTTGCTTACGTGTGTGCCTGAGAGTTTGTATGTGGACTGTGTGTGTGTGTGTGTGTGCAGGAGTGGGAACTGGCAGTACAAGCAGTTGGCAAGCGCACAGCATGGGTGCTGGGCACCAAAGCCAGGTCCTCTGTATGTGGACTGTGTGTGTGTGTGCAGGTCCTCTGTTGCCGAGGCATTTCCCCATCCATATACAGAGAATTTTAACCTGAAAGGGCAAACTGGGTAAGATAACCTTTTAAATTCTCCAGTTCTTCCATTCCATGAGAATAAATAATGTTAGGGTTACTGAATATGGGAAGCTAACCTAATATAATAGTTTCTAAATAAAAAATTCTCAAGGATTAATAACCTATCTATTGGAGGCTGAGGAGATGGCTTAGCGGTTAGAGTACTAGATGCCTTTCCAGACAACCACAGTTTAATTCCAAGCACCCACATGGTGGCTCACACTTATCTGCAATTCCAGTCCCAGAGGATCTGTCCTCTTAAGGCTTCCATGAGCACCAGACACACCAGGCTGCCCTGGAACTCTAGCCTCTCTCTTAGCCTTTAAAATGCTGGGATGATAGGTAAATGCCATTACACTAATCCAAAAATGTATCAGTTCTTAAAGCCACATGGAGAAATTTCTACATTATATGTAATTAGCAATATAACGAATGCTTTAACATAGACATAAAGCTGGTTTTAAAAAAATTAGTTACAGTCTCTTGGGTATCAACTCTATTTGAAGCCAATCCTTTCCTATTATTTTAAGCCACTGTACTTTATAAAATTCTTGAAGAAACCATCATCTTGCTCTTTTTTTTTTTAATTATAAAAATGGTAATGCCAGATTGGGAAAATGGCTCAGTGGGTTCAGCTCTTGCTGAACAAATATGAACACCTGAGTCAAATCTCCAGGACCTCTGTAAATCTAGGCACAAGCATTTGTGATCACAGGCTCCTATAGTGAGTGAAGTGTGGAGACAGGAGAATCCCAGCAGCTTACAGGGTGCTAGCCTGGGGTATGGGCTAGCCTGGAGTATATGTCTGTGAACAGCAAACACACCCAATCTCAAACAAGGTGAAAGTGGGATGTGAGCGTTGGCATACAGGGCTGTTCTGACTTGCACATCTGTGCCACAACACATACACACCCTCATCACCCTTACACATACAGTGTGGTGCCTAATATGTAAATTGCAGTCCTTTTCTTGGGAAAATCTAGGGCCATATATAAACCTCTGAGTACATTTTTCCAGTATGTTTTTAATGTTAAAAAAGATAATGAGGAAGGGGGTAGAAGAATAAGGAGAAACAAATTATTTTTTGAAAGTGGATTTATAAAATACTGTGGCTTAAAACCTTCAGACTCAGGGCCTGTAAAATGGTTCAGTGGGTAAAAGTGATTGCTGTGCAAACCTTATGACTCAATTCTTATCCCTAGAACTCACAGTAGGAAGAGAGAACTGACTTCTAAAAGTTGTTCTCTCACCTCTGCAAATACACTGTGGTACACACCTGCATGCGTGTGTGTGTGTGTGTGTGTGTGTGTGTGTGTGTGTGTGTGTGTATGTGTGCATGCGTGCGTGTGTGCGTGCGTGTATGCGCGCGCGCACACACACACACACTCACACACACACACACACAAGTAAACAAAAATAAAAAATTAAGATACAACTCAGAATCAGGGATCAACATATTTCTTATCTGTTGGTATGTCTTCATGCTCACGTGTTTGCATGTGCATGTAGAGACCAGAGGTCAATGCTAGGCGCCTCCATCAACTGCTTATCCACTGTTTGCTTGTTGGAAAAAGTTTCTCACTGAACCCACCTCTTGCTGACTGGCTGGGCTTGCTGACCAGCGCCCTCCAGACATCCTCTTGTCTCTGCACCTCAGAGCTGGAATCACAGACATAGGCTGCCATGCCCCACATTTTAGTGAGGGTGCTGAGGATCCAAAATCAGGCCCTGTGCTTGCTCAGCAAACACTTTACCCACTGACCAATCTCTCCAATGCCAATAGTTCTTAAGAGAGAAATGGTTCAGTGATTAAGACCTCATGCTGCTTTTGCAGAGGGCCCAGTTTTGGTTCCCAGCTCAGAACAGTCTGCAAGTCCAGCTTCAGGGAATCTGGTGCCTTTTTCTGGCTTCTAGGGACATGAGGCACATACAGGGAAACACCTGTATACATAAAAATATTTAAAAAGTAGGCAGGTATACACAGCTTCCTGATAGATTTCAAATTATGTGTTTCCAGGCTAAAAGTTCTTAAACTTCTTATTAGTTGACATGACAAGATGGGTTTGCGAAATAATGTCAAGGGCTCTTATGGATTTTCTTCCATCCCTCTAAAGACTATTACCATGTTCCAGGACGTGCTGTTAAGATGCTGATATCTGATTCGATTGAGTACTACTTGCCCCTCATCTTCCCACTGCAGTGTACATCTGCTCCCAGAAGTATTTAGAAAGTTGATTCTGATGTCCCACGGAGGAAGAGGGCTCACTAGTAACCAAGACAAACCAAAATGTGCAAGTCAGGCTTTGAGACCAGAGATTGCTTAAGTACTGACATGAGC
The DNA here is from genome assembly GCA_902729485.2 of Mus minutoides. Taxonomy (NCBI): domain Eukaryota; kingdom Metazoa; phylum Chordata; class Mammalia; order Rodentia; family Muridae; genus Mus; species Mus minutoides. The sequence continues at coordinate 629,501 of LR750263.1, forward strand.
GACGGAAAATGTTGGTTTCTAGAGAGTCAACTAACCTGGACCCCGGAGGCTCTCAGAGTCTGAATCACCAACCAAAGAACATACACAGGCTGGACCTATGCTTCCCTGCACATATGTAGCCACAAGCATTGAAGATAGTTGAAATGTTAAGGTGAGGGGATACCCAGGGGTGTCTCCACCCACTCAGAGGAGGACAGAATGGGAGTATGGGGGAAGGATTGTGGGAGGGGGGTGACTGGGATGGGGGCAGTGAATGGGATATAAAGTGAACAAGTACAAAAAATTAATAAAAAAATTGTTTTTACTTCTCAGCCACTGAAATAATTGCCCTTACAACTTCATCTTTACAAAAAATAGATTTGTTGACTCCACTTAATAGATTTAAAGAAAACCAATATGCCAATGACTGCAAAGGCAAAAGTGGCTAGTGGTGACAGCTTCAGGAAAAAAAAATGTTAGGAAAATTTTGGAAAAACAGAAAAAGGGAAAGGGAAGGACGGTGGTGCAATCATGAACAGTTTTTAAAGAGATAGAAGGTGGATGAGGAGAGAGGTTGAGAGCAAACAGTTATGCAAATAGCAAAGAGAGACATAGTGTGAGTAGGAACGACAGACACTCAGGCCCACCATGATGATTCCAGGTCCATACAGATGGATGCAGAGTAGGCTGCTTGAGATTGGCTTCTAATTTAGCTAGGCCAATTCTATTGTTCAGGTGCTGGGACTGGCTCCTTACAGTTCCCAGAGGGGAGGGGTAGAGGCTAACATTCTCAGAGCAGAGCTTTTGTATCTTGGCATATTATATGCACAGTGTACACAAGGAGCTTATCCAGTGGGATAAAGAGCCACTGGCTATGACCTGCTGGAACACTCCTCAGCCAGTGGTGTCACTGGCAGCTGCTTATTTCATGGGAATAAGTTAGAAACTCTTATTTCTCTAGGCGAATGAGGCCGAAAGTCTCATTTTGTTGCACTTCTATGTGGCTACAGGCCAGCCCTTCTTTTACATGCATAAGAATAGCCTTGTACTTTGTCTGTAGCTTCTGGTTACTTCCCATTAGCTTCTGTCTCCTTGAAAATAACTATACATAGAAGACTTGAATGAGTTTTAAAGTAAGTTTTTTGTTTTGTTTTTTTTTTCAAGACAGTATTTCTCTGTATAGCCCTGGCTGTCCTGGAACTCACTTTGTAGACCAGGCTGGCCTCAAACTCAGAAATCCGGCTGCCTCTGCCTCACGAGTGCTGGGATTAAAGGTGTGCGCCATCACGCCCGGCTCTTAAAGTAAGTTTTTATGTGCCAGTAAATGACGCCTGATTAACTGCAGTAGAATTTACCTATGTCCAAGAATGTGAACGTATGTGGAAGTGAAGAAGAATTTCCAAGATCATTGATGGCGGTAACACGGACTATGAACCTGAATTCAGCTAAATCGGGGGTTAGATTGATCCCAAGATCCAGACGATTGCAGTTCTGACGATTGTCAGAATAACATTCGTTCTGACAGGTCAGATTGTTTGGTCCACTTAACCTGTAACCCAAACAAAACTGTGTTTAGCAGTATACTTTTCATGTTGCTTCCTGAAATTACTACAAAAGGACAAAATGTTCTAACATTGGAAATTCTAGACAGACGGTTTAAGGCTGGTCTTATTTCTAGAGAATATACTGTGGGCATCTCTGAATCCTGTTCTTATGGATAGGGCCATGCTTCCTCCTCACTCCACTTTTTAAATTTTGGTACAATTGAAATCTTTTTAAATGCATGTTTATATAAAGGAATATTTTGTCTACCCTTTTCAATTCTCTAAATCATGGCTGTCATCTTGGCTCCTCAGGGCAGTTCTAACCTTTATCCAAAAGATCTGTGAGCATCTGACTTATATTGAGTGGAAATATGGTGTGAGCTCACAGTATGTCCATACTGTAGGTAGGAGGACTCTAATCCTGGTCCCATTGCCTTTTTTTATCTCATGCTCACCTAGGTTCAGCTAGGCTGCTGATGAGATTATGAGATATATTCCAGGAAGAAAGGCTCCCATACTCCTTCTTCTTGTGGACTCTCACATCAGCCAACTGTATTTTCACAAGCAATTCCTCCAAGGAGGAGTCCATTTATATATTCATGATGCCCAAAAAATGTGTGACTGCAAATGAGATGGGGTTTTACCCAGCCAGCTTAACCTGGTTGCAGGGAGACTACCTTAGCCAAGGCCTTGGATGACCCAAAGAAATTCTTGAATGAAATTTAGAGCCAAGATATCAGGGCTCACATTTCAAACTGCTGAGGCAGTTCTCATTGACAGACACTGGGAACAGTATTTAAATTCTAGGCAAGCTATGTATTGCTGCTTCTTGGCAAATAATGAAAAACATGATATTGCTGAAAGCCATGTAAGAGAATATACACAGAACAGTCACAAGGTGCTTTACTCACTGTAAAGTGTAATAGGTTTTCAGGTAAGTAACTTTTCCAGAGTTCCAGGAGCAGGCTAAAGTTCCATTTTCTCCTTCCTGGACACATGATATGTTTTGAGGTGGCTCTGGAGCAACTTTGAAAAGGAAGAGCAAGACTTGATGTTAGAGATATTCCACAGGTAACATCAAAGACCACAGTGCAATTGTTTTGCCAGTATATTGATAATACCTTCCACATGTCCCACAAATCTAGTTGAAGCCATATACGACCATGTTCGTATTTGCTCCCATGGCATGAATTTTGTCTAATAATTAAAGCAATAGTGATGAATATTGATTTTTTTTATAACTTAAGCCCCATGCCAGGTGTATTATATGCAGTTATCAGCCAGAGCACTCCATAAAGTAGGTAAGATTATTTTTCATATTATCAAAGAAGAAACCAAGACAGGAAAACTATTTGGCCCCGAGTACAAAACTCTGAAGGGCGGAATCTGGTCCAGATGTAACTGGCAAGCAATACTTCTACCATATTTTTTGGAAGACAAATATCTCTTACCTCAGGTAAACCCACAATGCCAGATGAATGCCAACTCATTATTAGAAAACCTTAAGTCAGGCATGGTGGTAGCCACCTGTAATTCCCTCACTCACGATGCAAACTTAGGAGGGTTATGAATTCAAGGATATCCTAAGCTACATAGTTTGTCCCTGTCTCAACAAAAACAAACAAACAAACAAACAAACAAAACAAACATCTATACTAATGTAAAGAAATTGTCTTTATGTCCACCCACATGAAATGGGAGGCCAAGATATTGTATTGCTTGGAGTACAGGTATAGATGATTTCTTATGTATACAGATGTTTTCATATGCCTAGCTGTCAAAATAAAGGTATACAAGGCAAGGTGCCTATTTTTAAACAATGTATTTTTAAATTGCATATGGTTGTTTTGCCTGCATGTGTATTCAGGCCATTTGCATGTCTGGTGCCTACAGAGTACAGAAAATGGCGTTACTGGAGTTACAAATGGTTGTGACCCTCCATGTGGACTTGAATCCAGGTGCTCTGCATGCACAGAATTAATGGCAGGTTTTGAGAAAATGTTCAGTTGCCCAGCCATCTCATTTTACTACAGAACTGAGACTGTTATCCAGGCAATGCTGTAACTGATGGAAATCTCTCTCTCTGTCTCTCACCCAGCACACATACGTACACAGTAGTGTTCATTGTGTAGCCTTGGACAAGTTAACATTTCAGCATTTAATTTCATCTATTGAATGGTTATAGCAATATATAGCTCTCATGGTTCTATTTAATAAAATAATAAATTATTCCTTTTGCTAAATAATAATCACTTCCTTTTAAATATTTATTTAGGCATATATACCTCCTGAATCTCTCAGCAGCTGCCTGGAGGAACCAACCATGCAAGCCAGTAGCATGAAAGAGTTTCTATGGGATAAATGTGAAGTTATGGGGAGTTAGGTAAACTCTTTCCCCCCTTTCTCACTATTGTAGTCCCATGTACTTCTCCTGGGAATGTCCTTAAATGACCAAAAAGTCTGCAGTATTTTCTGTTAGGGCTATTACCTGTTTAGTAACATCATTAAGTGGTACCATCAAGTATACATAGTGGTGTTTCAATCTATAGGACACATTTATGACAGTGGTCCTGTGTGATGTTGTCACCTGGTGATACCATTGTAGCTTATTTTAAGTATTCATTATGTTGTTTGCACAATGGTGAAATTTATGTCACTTTTCTATAACCACCCCAATACTAAATGATGCATTCACTATACTTCTTAATTCCTTTTTGCTCAGCTCCCATCTGGAAGCATTAGCTCATCAGCTTTGCAGTGAGCAAATTTCCAGGAAAGGGCCCTAAGTATGGTGACAGTTCCTGTTAGCCTCTCTTAAGTGTGACAGTCACTCATCAGGAGCCAGTAGAGATAGAAGAACTCCCTGCTGTGCAGTAAGCAAGGGAAGAGGGGGTGCTCAGCTGCTTGCTGCCAGCCTGAGTCGGAAGAGTCGGAAGAGTCGGAAGAGACACTCTTTCAGCTCTTTAAGAGCTTCTAGCTTTGAACCAATATTCCCAAACCAAGAGTGTATGATGATCTAGCTGCAGAGAATCAGGGACAGCAAGTAAGCAAATGTCCCCAATGGTCAGAGAAAGAGGAAAGGAAGAGGATACCAAGTAAAAGAGAGTGAAGGGCAAGAATTGGAGAGAATTTTACTCAGTTGCTGAGTAAAATCCTAATTCTGTTGATTTCTGGACTTTTCACAGTGAGATTCTTATGTTGCTCTCACAACAAAATAATCAATGTCATAGAACAAAGAAATCTGTCTGGTGTTTGGGTTTCTATTTACTTATACAAACATATACAGACAGAGACAGACAGAGACACAGACACAGACACTCACACACACAGACACACACACACACACAGACACACACACACAGAGACACACACACACAACCACTTCCTAAGAGTTCAGAAAGGAATGCTCACCACCAACTGAGATCTCCACCCCACATACTGGGACTGGTGTCATCTTTTGAGAGTTGCTACAGTTTAGCTTGCAGACAAACAAGGTCATACCAAGGGACAGGTTGGTGACTTGAAAAGTGGAGGAGTGACCAGTGTGGTCATGGACCTTTTTGCCATGGAGATTTTCAACAAGGACATCATTGACAAACTTTAAGAGGAATAATTCATTAGAACTGGGATGATGTGAACAGCCGTGTTTGGGATTCAAGGAGCAGGAAATATTGGCAGCTGAGCCAAGAGGAATCACAGGGCCAGGCTGGACAGTCACGGTACCAAGCTTGCACACATCTGCAGAAAGAGACAAATGCAAAACTCAGCTGGAAATAAGACATCCATTTTGGAGGGAAAGTTTGTTCAACCCCCCTCCCCCCTGCCCCTAGCAGGGTAAAATTAAAACGCATCAGATTATAGAACTACTAATAATGTACATTGCTCCAGCAGCATTGTTGATGCTGGAGAACAAGAGACAGTCATATCGAAGTGCATTTTAAGTAAATATATGTTCTTCTCAAAACATCCATGCTATAATCATAATCACAAGAGGAAAGTAGGAAGAAAACAGCACTAAAAGAACATTGTGGAATGCAGTTCCAAATCTCTCTTGGGACTTTTCCAGATGTGGATTTTATACCAAACCACTTAAGGAGAGCTTCCCAGGATGAATCTCATGTTTACCATCACCTTTGTGATTTAAAATGCTTATTTTAATAGATATATTAAGAAAAAAGAAAGACAATTTTACAAGACCTTAGAATCATATCTAGAAATATTTTCTTCTCTTAATATATCAATTGTAGTATGTGTAACTAGTAACATCATTTTATAAGCAATATAAATACTCAAAGGCTCAGGAGTGTTTTGAATTGGCATCATGGATGAAAATCAAAAGCCAGGTGCAATTCTGTAATTCAAGCACTTGGGAGGCTGAAATGGGGCTTCATGAATTAGATTTTAATTTTATTTATTATTTATGTGTGTAAACCTGTGCCACAGAACTTGTATGGATGTTAGAGTATGTGGGTTTACAGAATCAAATTCAAGTGGTTAGACTTGTATGGCAAGTGCCTTTCCCTGCTAGGCATCTTCTGGTACTAAAATGCACCTTAATATAAAATGTGCATCCATTATGCTTCATGTTTCTTAGGCAGTTTCTTAAGAGTAAATGCATGATTATCTATTTGTATTAATTATCAAACTAAATAAGCTAATACTATAGAGCCAGATTTATTCATTCAATGGTAAAAGACTGATTACAAAATCCACTTAGAACACTGACCACAATGTGTGATTTTTTTTTGTATTTGAGAACTTAAACTGCAATACCTTTCACAGACGAGTTTATATCTTACCTATATTTGCTTTAATCAACAGCCACATGAACAAAAACAGGAGTGCCAATGAGCATTCTGTAACAGTGTGTGCCATGAGTCGTCAACTCCAGAATGCAACTCTTGTTCTCCTTGTAAAAGAAGACAAATTAATTCATGTTAAGCACATTCAGAAACTAGCAGAACCACAACCTTCAAGCACTATTGATTCCTCATATTGTTAAGACTGTAAAACTAGGAAACTGAGGCACCATCACCACTTTGTTTCTTCCATCTCAGTGAACCATCTTGGGGATGAGCAAAAGCTAAGAATGGGCTGGGTATCTTGTTGTGTTCAGGCTTCTGAGGCTTGGCACAAAATGGCAGGATGAGAATCTGAAAAGAAAGCCCAGAAGGTGCAGCTCAGTTTCAGTGGAGACCCCAAAATTTTGAAGATGTTAGTACCATGGAATGATGACAAAGGAAGCAGGATCTGGGTAATGAAGTCAGATTGAGCCTATAAGACATCGTTTGTGCTGTGACAAACAGACCAGAAGACTGTGAGTCATAAAAAAATGAGTTTTACACTGCTGGATTTTGGTTTTGCTTTGATCTGATTGTGACTGTGCCCTGATTTACCCTTCTTGGAATAAGATAATATTAAACTTACATTTGATTTTGCAGAAAACCACTATTAAGAGACTTTGGAATTTCAGAGAGAACTTAGGTATTTTAAAAAGCCTTAAGGTTTAAGTATTTACAAAGACTGTGAGATTTTAAAAACTTTTACATTGTTTTTTTTTTTTTTTTTTTTTTTGTCTTTTCGAGACAGGGTTTCTCTGTATAGCCCTGGCTGTCCTGGAACTAGCTTTGTAGACCAGGCTGGCCTCGAACTCAGAAATCCGCCTGCCTCTGCCTCCCGAGTGCTGGGATTAAAGGCGTGCGCCACCACGCCCGGCTAAAAACTTTTACATTGTAATATGAATAATGAGATAATAGGGATGAGCAAGAAGGAGAAGGTTATGGTTTAATAGTAAAGTGCCTATGAGGTTGACTGGGGTCAATTGTTCTGATTGCTTTTATGTAAGTTTGATAAAGGGTAGAGTCATTTGGAGAGACTCTTAACTGAGGAAATGTTCCTATTATACAACTCATGTTGGTGAGGATGTGGAGGAAAGGTGAACACATATTCATTGCTAATGGGAATGCAAACGTGCACAGCCACAATTCCTCACGAAACTAGGAAAAAATCTACCTCAAGATTCATCTATACTAAACTTGGACATGCACCCAAAGAACCCTACATCCTACTACAGAGACACTTGCCTATCCATGTGCTCTATGCATAGTAGCTTGAAATTGAAAATGGCCTAGATGTCCATCAACTGAAGTATGGAAAAGAAATGTGGTCCATTTACACAATGGAATTATTATTATTCAGATGCTAAAAAATGAAATTATAAATTTCACAGGTTAATGGATGGAGTAAGAAGAGTTCATCTAGGAATCCTCAGCGCACTTCATTTTCCTGTCCTTCATCAGACTTGTGGATCCTGTACCATACATGTTAGGTTTCCTTCCCCCATCCATCTTCCCTGACCACTTAGTCCTCTGGAGCACCCCAAACTGCCCTGAGCAGTCTGCATATTCTTGGAAGACTTCCATTCTCCCACTACCTCTTGGCCCACCTTTATCAGACCTGCTGATTAGGAACCATACAGTCCAAGAATACCTAGAAGAGACCTGCCACACTAGGATCATTAAGGTTAAATAAGCGCCCCCCCCCCAATACATACTACAACAGGAAAATTCAGAGACCAAAGCCATATAAATGGCTAATGACCCTCAAGAGAACACAATAAATAAAAGCCAGTGCAATATGATACATTCAGACCACACCTATCCTACTACAGCAAGCCCTAGATATCCAAACACATCCCAAGCACAAGAAAATAACCTTACTTATACATATAATAGAGACCTTTAAAGAGGAAATGAATAAATCCCTTAAAGAATTTCAATTAAACAGTGAACTAATTGCTGGTGAAGGAAATAAATAAAACTGTGCAAGACCTGAAAGTAGAAATAAAAGCAATAAAGAGAACACAAGCTGAGGGAATCCTAGAGATGGAAAAATTAGGGAAGAAAACAGATGCAAGCATCACCAGTAGAATATAGGTGATGGAAGATAGAACCTTAGGTATTGAAGATACAATAGAAGACATTGATACATCAGTCAAAGAAAATGTTAAATCTGAAAAGTTCCTGACAAAAAACCTTCTAGGAAATCTGAGATACTATTAAAAGACTTAACCTAAAAATAATAAGAACAGAAGAAGTTTAAAAGTCTCAGCTCCAAGGCCCCAAAAATATTTTCAACAAAATTGTGAAATAAAACTTTCCCAACTCAAACAAAAAAGATGCTTATAAACATACAAGAAGCTTATAGAGCACCAATTAGACTGGACCAAAAAAAACCAAACAAACAAATTCCCTGCCATCTAATAATCAAAACACAAAATTTATAGGACAAAGAGAAATATTAAAAGGGGAAACGGGGGAAGGGGGAAGGGGGGAAAGGGGGAAAGGAAGGGGGAAAGGAAGGGGGAAAGGAGAAAAGGCCAGGTAACATACAAAGGCATATCAGAATTATACCCAACTTCTCAACATAGACTCTAAAAGCTAGAAGAACCTGATATCTTGCAACCTTTTAAGAAACTACAGATGCCAACCTAGACTACTATACCCAGCAAAACTCTCAATCACCATAGATAGAGAAAACAAGATATTTCAAGACAAAGAAATCCAAATTCAAACAATATCTATCCACACATTCAGCCCTACAGAAAATACTAGAAGGAAAACTCCAATCCAAGAAGGATAACTACATCCAAGGAAACAAAGGAAAGAAATAATTCCATATTAACAAAAACGAGAGAAGCACACACACACACACACACACACACACACACACACACACACACACTCACAAACAAATACCACTAATATCACAATAATGGGAATTAGCAACTATTGGTCATTAATATCTCTCAACATCAATGGACTCAATTTCCCAATAAAAAGACACAGGTTAATAGAATGGATGTGAAAACAGAATCCATTATTCTATTGCATAGAAGAAACACACCTCAGCAATAAAGATAAACATTACCTCAGAGTAAAGGGCTGGAAAAAAGTTTTTCAAGCAAAAGAAGCAAGCTGTTGTAGCCATTCTAATATTTAATAAAATAGACTTTCAACCAAAATTAATCAAAAGAGACATGTACATCATACTCATCAAAGCAAAAATCTGTCAAGATGATATCTCAATTCTGAATAGCTATGGCCTAAACAGAATGGTACCTGAATTTGTAGACGAAACATTGCTAAACATTATTAAAGCTTAAATCACACATTGAAGCATACACATTAATAGTGGGAGACTTCAACACCCCATTTTCACCAACTAAAAGGTCATCCAGGTGAAAACTTAACAGAGAAACAATGAAACTAACAGACATTATGAATCAAATGGACCTAACAGACATCTATAGAATATTTTACCCAAACACAAAAGAATATACCTTCTCAGCACCTCATGGATCATTGTCCAAAATTGACCATATAGTAGGTCACAAAGCAAATTCTAACAGATATAAGAAATAATGCCTTATCAGACCACTGTGTATTAAAGCTGAACTTCAACAACAACAGAAACCCAAGAAAGCCTACACACTCCTGGAAACTGAACAATTCTCTACTCAATGATCTCTGGGTTAAGGAAGAAATAAGAAAGAAATTAAGGAATATTTAGAATTCAATGAAAATGAAAGCACAACATACTCAAATTTATGGGACATGATGAAAGCAGTGGTAAAAGAAAAGCCCAAAGCATGAAGTCCCTCCATAGAAAAAGTAGAAAGTAATATCAGCAATTTAAAAGTATATCTAAAAAACTCTAGGAAAAAAGAAGCAAGCATACAAAAGAGGAGTAAAAGGTAGGAAATAATAAAAAAATAAGGATGAAATTAATCAGTGAGAGATAGAGAAAACATTACAAAAAAAATCAATGAAAACAAAAGTTGGTTCTTTGAGAAAATAAGATAGTCAAACCCTTAGTTAAAGTAACCAAAAGACAGAGAGACAATATTCAAATAAACAAAATTAGAAATGAAAATGGAGACATAACAGACACTGAGGAAATTCAAAGAATCATTAGATCTTACATCAAAAGTCGGGACTCCATAAAATTGGAAGATTTTAATGAAATGGATGATTTTCAAGATGGATAACAATTACCAAAATTAAATCAAGGTCACAAAAACTATCTAAACAACCCTATATCCCTAAGGAAATATAAGCAGTCATTAAAAGCTCCCAATGGGGGAAAAAAGCCCAGATACATGGGTTTAGTACAGAATTCTACCAGATTTGAAAAGAAGAGCTAATACCAATTCTCTTCAAACTATTCCACAAAATGGAAATAGAGGGCATGCTGCCATATGTGGAGAACTTTTGGTGCCACTTCTAGGAAATTAGCAAGAATATTTGGTTTATAATTGCTAGAAACTGTTCCTTTTTAAGATACCGCTAATTCTCAAAATTTGCAATTATTTATGTAAACACAACTCAATTTAAGAGAACATACATTTCCTAACTTTATAGGACATTTAAGAGCTCTAGGTTTCTGGGCTAATATCCACTTATCAGTGAGTACATAACATGTGAGTTCTTTTGTGGTTGGGTTACCTTACTCAGGATGATATCCTCCAGATACATCCATTTACTCAAGAATTTCATAAATTCATTGTTTTTAATAGCTGAGTAGTACTCCATTGTGTAAATGTACCACATTTTCTGTATCCATTCCTCTGTTGAGGAACATCTGGGTTCTTTCCAGCTTCTGGATATTATAAATAAGGGTAATATGAACATAGTGAAGCATGTGTTTTTATTACCAGTTGGAACATCTTCTGGGTATATGCTGGATCTTCCGGCAGTACTATGTCCAATTTTTTGAGGAACTGCCAGACTGATTTCCAGAGTGGCTGTACCAGCTTGCAATCCCACCAGCAATGGAGGAGTGTTCCTCGTTCTCCACATCCTCACTAGCATCTGCTGTCATCTGAGTTTTTGATCTTAGCCATTCTTACTGGTGTGAGGTGGAATCTCAGGGTTGTTTTGATTTGCATTTCCCTGATGATTAAGGATGTTGAACATTTTTTCAGGTGCTTCTCTGCCATTCGGTATTCACTTGAAAATTCGTTGTTTAGCTCTGTACCCCATTTTTGAATGGGGTTATTTGAATTTCTGGAGTCCCGCTTCTTGAGCTCTTTGTATATATTAGATATTAGTCCCCTATCAGATTTAGGATTGGTAAAAATCCTTTCCCAATCTGTTGGTGACCTTTTTGTCTTATTGATAGTGTCTTTTGCTTTACAGAAGCTTTGCAATTTTTTTCCAATTTTTATTAGATATTTTCTTAATTTACATTTCAAATGCTACCCTGAAAGTTCCCTCTACCCACCCTCCCCCCTCCCTGCTCCCCTACCCACCCACTCCTACTTCTTGGCCCTGGCCTTCCCCTGTATTGGGGCATATAAGTTTGCAATACCGAGGGGCCTCTCTTCCCAATGATTGCCAACTAGGCCATCTTCTGCTAGAGACACGAGCTCTGGGGGTTCTGGTTAGTTCATATTACTGTTCCTCTTATAGGGTTGCAGACCCCTTCAGATCCTGTGGTACTTTCTCTAGCTTTTCCATTGGGAATTTTTTCCCCTGTGCCTGTATCTTTGAGGGTTTTTCCCACTTTCTCCTCTATAAATTTCAGTGTCTCTGGTTTAATGTGGAGGTCTTTGATCCACTTAGACTTGAGCTTTGTACAAGGATATAAGAATGGATCAATTAGCATTCTTCTGCATGATAATTGCCAGTTGTGCCAGCACCATTTGTTGAAAATGCTGTCTTTTTTCCACTGGATAGTTTTAGCTCCTTTGTCAAAGATCAAGTGACTATAGGTGTGTGGGTTCATTTCTGGGTTTCAGTTCTATTCCATTGATCTACCTGTCTGTTGCTGTACCAGTACCATGCAGGTTTTTTTTTTTTTTTTTTTTTTTTTTAATCACAATTGCTCTGTAGTACAGCTTATTGTCAGGCATGGTGATTCCCCCAGAGATTCTTTTATTGTTGAGGATAGTTTTTGCTATCCTAGATTTTTATTGTTCCAGATGAATTTGCAAATTGCCCTTTCTAACTCAGTGAAGAATTGAGTTGTAATTTTGATGGGGATTGCATCGAATCTGTAGATTGCTTTTGGCAGGATAGCCATTTTGACTCTATTAATCTTGCCAATCCATGAACATGGGAGATCTTTCCATCTTCTGAGATCTTCAATTTCTTTCTTCAGAGACTTGAAGTTCTTATCATACAGATCTTTCACTTCCTTAGTTAGAGTGACACCAAGGTATTTTATATTGTTTGTGACTATTGTGAAGGGTGTTGTTTTTCTAATTTCGTTCTCAGCCTGTTTATTCTTTGTGTAGAGAAAGGCCATTGATTGTTTTTTTTGAGTTAATTTTATATCCAGCTACTGCACTGAAGCTGTTTATCAGGTCATCAATGTAGTCCACCATTGTACTGGCTGGTTTTATGTGTCAACTTGACAGAGGTTGGGGTTATCATAGAGAAAGGAGCTTCAGTTGGGGAAGCACCTCCATAAGATCCAGCTGTGGGGTATTTTCTCAATTAGTGATCAAGGGGGAAAGGCCCCTTGTGGGTGAGACCATCTCTGGGCTGGAAGTCTTGGGTTCTAAAAGAGAGCAGGCTGAGCAAGTCAGGGGAGGCAAGCCAGTAAGGAACATCCCTCCGTGGCCTCTGCATCAGCTCCTGCTTCCTGACCTGCTTGAGTTCCGGTCCTGACTTCCTTGGTGATGAACCTGTATGGAAGTGTAAGCTGATAAACCTTTCCTCCCCAACTTGCTTCTTGGTCATGATGTTTGTGCAGGAACAGAAACCCTGACTAAGACAACCATATAAACTAACTGAAAGAAAAATAATCACACGATCATCTCCTTAGATGCTAAAAAAGCCTTTGACAAAATACAACACCTCTTTATGTTAAAAGTCTTAGAAAGATCAGTTATACAAGGTGCATACTTAGACATAATAAAATCAATGTATAACAAGCCAATAATCAATATTAAACTAAATAGAGAGAAACTTAAAGCAATTCTACTAAAATCGGGGAAAAAACAAGGCTCTCCACTCTCTCCCTATCTATTCAATATAGTACTTGAAGTTCTAGCCAGAGCAATAAGAAAACTAAAGGAGATCAAGGAGATGAAAATTGAAAAAGAAGTCAAAGTATCATTATTTGCAGATGATATGATAGTATATGTACGTGAGCTCCCAAATTCTACCAAAGAACTCCTACAGTTGATAAACACCTTCAGCAAAGTGGCTGGATAAACAATTAACTCAAAAAAATTAGTAGCCCTTCTTTATGCATATGATAAATTGGCTGAGAAAGAAATTAGGGAAACAACACCTTTCATAATAGCCACAAATAATATAAAATAATTGTAATTCTAACCAAACAAGTGAAAGACCTATATGACAAGAACTTCAAGTTGCTGAAGAACGAAACTGAAGAAGGTATCAGAAGATGGAAAAATCTCTCATACTCATGGATCAGTAGGATTAACATAGCGAAAATTGCCAACTTACTAAAAGCAATTTAAAGATTCAATATAATTCCCATCAGAATTCCAAAAAAATTCTTTTCAGGTCTTGACAGAGTAATTCTCAATTACATATGGAGAAAACAAACAAATATTCCAGGATAGCTAAAACAATAAAAGAACTTAAGGAGGTATCACCATCCCTGACCTCAAGCAGTACTACAGAGCAATAGTAATAAAGACTGCATGGTATTGGTATAGGAACAAGCAAGTTGATCAATGAAATTGAATGGACGACCCTGTGTAACTTTAAGTTTTTTTCAAACCCTTACTTTTAATGATGGTTCTTACATGCTTTAACCTCCCTTTTAGTCCACCACCCACCAGAGGTAGTAGAAAAGAAAGGATGGCAGGGGTGGTGGTGGTGGTGGTGGTGATGTTGGACCTGTTTAGAAAGGTTCTTTGGAGCAACTCCTGTCTGTGTTGTCTGGAAATTAGCAGTTCACAGGTTAGTGGCCATGGCAGCTCAATCCACTTGCAAACACTTCACAGAAAAATGAGCAGCCCAGTTTAGTAGAGTTGGGTTAGCAATAGCGGTGTCATGACCTAGCAGAGGCAGCCAGGCTGAGGCCTGGCTGGACCAACAGGAACACTGGGAGACATTCTCTGCTGTGCCTCTCTCAGTGAAGTGAATATCAGCAATGATGAAGACCCACAAGTGTTGCACAGCTATCTGTACCAGCAAGCCAAGTGCTCTCTCCCTCACTCAGTCTAGTCCTATTTATCCCCTCCACACATCATCTGTCCTCCATGTGCCTCAGCACTGGTCTTGCTTCAGCATTTGAATCCAATCAGTCCAAGTCCATGGGACTGGCAAGAAACTGCAGTACACAACCAGAAGTTTTTTTAGTGTGTTTCTTTCTATGGAGTCCTGACAAATGCAGGTGTAAGGTAGACCTGTATATGCATGTTGTTAGCAAAGAATCCTTTCACATGCTTGCTTTAGCAGAACATCTTCTCTCCTTTATCTGTTTCAGCGAAATGCTCCTCATGAGTCTGCTTTCACACCTGTGTCCACTCCAACAAAACACCATTCAACATAACTGACTTTCCAAAGAACCCTTAAGTTTCCACTTCAACCCTGAAATAAACACACACACCTATACTTGGTTTTTGACAAAGAAGGTAAAAACATATAATGGAAAAAAAAAGAAAGCTTCTTCAACAAATGGTACTGGTCTAACTGGATGTTGGCATATAGAAGAATGAAAATAGACTCATATCTATCACCCTGCACAAAACTCAAGTCCAAGTGGATCAAAGACCTCAACATAAAACCAGATATATTAACTCTACTAGAACAGAAAGTGGGAAGAACTGTTGAACTCATTGGTACAACAAACAACTTCCTAAACAGAGCACCAGTGACTCAGGCTCTAAGATAAACAATTGATAAATAGGACCCCATGATACTGAAAAGCTTTTGTAAGGCAAAAGGCACTGTCAGTAGGACAAAACAGCAGCCTACAGATTGGGAACGCATCTTTACCAACCCTATATCTGACATAGGGATAATGTCCAAAATTTATAAAGAACTCAAGCAATTAGACCCGCAAACAACCCAAATAATCCAACTAAAAATGGGGTACAAAGCTAAACCAAGAATTCTCATGTGAGGAATTTTAAATGGCAAAGAGGCATGTAAAGAAATGTTCAAAGACCTTAGTCATGAGGGAAATGCAAATCAAAACAAGTGAGATTTCACCTCACAACAATCTGAAGGGCTAAGATCAAAAACTCAAGAAATAGCACATGCTGGCAAGGTTGTGGAGCAAGGGAACACTCTTCCACTGCTGGTGGGAGTGCAAACTTTCACAGCTACTTTGGAAATCAATTTGGCAGTTTCTCAGAAAACTGGAAATAGTTTCACTCAAGACCCAGCTATATTATTCCTGGCCATATTTCCAAAAGATACCCCATTCTACCACAGGGACACTTTCCCAACTATGTTCATAGCAGCTTTATTTGAAATAGTAAGAAACTGGAAACAACCTAGATGTCCCTCAACTGAAGAATGGTTAAAGAAAATGTGGTACATCTACACGATGGAATACTATTTGGCTAATAAAAACAAAGACATTATAAATTTTGCAGACAAATGGAATCCTGAATAAGATAACCCAGACTCAAAAGGACATACATAGTATGTACTCATTTATACGTGGATATTAGCTATAAAATACAGGATACTCGTGCTATACTCCACAAACCCAAAGAAGTTAAACAAGAAGGAAGGTACAAGTGAGGATGCTTGAATTTCATTTGAAAGGGGGAGGGGTAAAATAGTCATAGGAGGCAGATAGATGGAGGGAACTCGGTGGGAGAGAGGATCAGGAGGGGAATACAAGTGCTCACAAGTTGTGGGGAAGAGCAGGAGAGATGGCCAGAAGGCCAGGAGAATGAATGGAAACCTGCAACTGGGGAGGTGGGGAGCATCTCAAGGACATTCCAGAGATCTGGGATAGGGGAGGCTCCCAAGAAAAAATGGGAGTGATCTTAACTGAAACTCATTGCAGTGGGGATATGGAACCTGAAGTGGCTACCTCCTGGAGCTGCACAGGAACTCCAGAGAAGCAACGGGGACACCAACCCACCCACAAAACTTTTGACCCAAAGTTTATCTTGTCTACAAGAAATACAGGGACTGGGGATGGAGTAGAGGCTGAGGGAATGGACACCCAATAACTGTTCCATCTTGCGAACCATCCCACAAGTAAGCACCAATCCCTGACACTATTGATGATATTCTTTTATGTTTGTGAATAGGAATCTAAGCATGTTGTCCCCCCAGTAGCTGACTGAGACTCATGCAGAGACCCACAGCCAAACAGTGGGTGGAGCTTGGGGACTCTTATGGAAGAATCGGAAGAGGAAGAAGGATTGAGACCCCAAATGGGATATGAACTGTACAGGAAGACCAACAGAATCAACTAACCTGGACCCTTGAGAATCTCAGAGACTGAACCACCAACCAAATAGCATATACAGGCTGGACATACCCCCCTCTCTGCACATACGTAGCAAATGTACAGCTTCGTTTTCATGTGGGTCCCAACCAGTTGGAGTGGGGTTATCTCAAAAGTTGTTGCTTATCTGTAGAATATGTGTTTTTTTTTTTTTTTTTAAAGCTGGGCTGTCTTGTCTGGCCTCAGTGGCAGAGGATGTGCCTAAGGCCACAGAGACTTGATGTGCTAGGGTGGGAGGACAGGCCTCAGAAGGGGGAGCATGTGGGGAGGGATTGGGATGGGGAGCAGCAATCAGGATGTAAAGTGAATAAATTAAAAATAAAGAAAAGTTTACTCAGAATGAGGAAACCCAGACTGCCAACAGCCAATATAGTATGTACTATCTTGTAAGTGAATGTTGGCTTTTAACTTTTTTGGAGGCATCCTACAATCCATATAACCACAGAGGTTAGGTAGCTAGTAAGAGCCTTGGGGGGAGGGGCGGATTTTCCAAGAAAGAGGAAATAGAACATATAGCTATGGAGAGACAGGAGGGAGAACTGAACAGGAGGATGAAAAAGGAAGGAGAGAGAAGTGTTGGGGGGTGGTTTTGTACTCGGTGTATTCAGATACTAACTTTTGTGCCTGAGATCAATCTAGTCACGGTCTGGACAGGGACACTGTAAGGAATAGTGAAGAATCTCCTGTACAATATGGTGTAAGGAATGATCCTCAATTATCTCTGATTGCTCAATGAAAGACTGAACAGCCAATGACTTGACAGAGGGAGAAGAGCGAGGGAGAAAGAGTTGGTCATAAGGCAGGTGAGGGTCCATGGAAGAAGGGCCATGAGGTAGAGAGAAAGGAAGAAGGTCTCCACGAGGTGGAGCATGAGGGGGAGTTGCCAAGGGAGTTCATTACGAGAACACACATGGAGCAGAGCAAGCCAGGGAAATTTAAGCTGCAAGTAATTCAGGGTATGTGGCTGGAATGTAGATAGCACAGAGGGTTAGGAATATCTGCTCAGTTACTGTGCTTAAAGCTTGCTGAATAAATCAGCATGTCTTGTCTCAATTATTTGGGAACTAGTCTGGTTAGGAAAAACTGCAACCTTTAAATTTCATCCTATAGAGAAGGGTGAGTAAGGAGGGAATGCAGAGATGAACAACACTAAGAGCCACATGACTGATTATATTGAAACCTATTAATGTATATATTTCTCAAACTACATAATACATGAAATAAATCTAAATAAAGTCAAATAGCAGGAAAGACAATGACTCAACTACATGTCTTTGCCACCAAGTGAAACTTTAGGTGGCAATAATGGATTACATCCAGTTGAGTTGTTGGCCAAAGGATCTCCATGAACATTCTCAAGCAATCCAGGCCAAGGCTGGCTCTCCACAAGCTGATGGTAAGGTTCGATTGCAGAAGATAACACTTATATATCTTATTGAACAAGGAGAAGGTGAGATAGATGGTGCCAAGCTAGAGACTTTACCCCTATTGATTAGTATTCAGAGAACTAGAAGGTATTCTGCATGGTACCAGAGGAGAAAGGTAAACAACAACCCAGTTACAAATCCTACCCTCTACCATGGTGACCTGTCTGCAAGAGATTCTGATACAACAAGGGAGTAAATGTTATGAGAATACCCAGCCACTCTCTGATAAGGCCTGTGGAACCCAGGCCCAAAACTGCTTGGCTGACCAAGAACCTGAAAGTAGATAGGCCATGGACCCCAGGGAAAACAATGCATTGTATTTTTGCTAAGGGAATACAACAATAAAATGACTCCTAATGTCATTTGGTAAACCTGTAGATCAGTGCCTTGCACGGCCATCATCAGAAAATGTTTCTCTTTCAGTAGGTGGAACGTAAGCCAGAGACCTACAACTGGATACTGTGCAGAGACTGAGACTTAAAAACACTCATTTCCTAAGCTGGATGCCTTTAGCAAACCCGTCCCTCCAGGAAAAGGGAGTTATGATGAAGAGGAGGTAAAAGATTGTAAAGCCAGAGGTGCTGGAGGACAGCAAAGAAAACCAGGCCCATCAGGACTGATACTACATATGAAATCACAGAGACTGTGGCAGCATACACAGGGCCAGCACAGACAGGGTTCCAGTGCTAAGACAGGGAAGTGGACACCATTCCCATCCCTACCCAAGAAACTCTTCAATTGACACTTGTTAACAAAGGACAAATTTATTTCCTCCAGTGGGTACGTAAGGGTAGGCCTCATGCCCACTAGAAAATGGCGGACACAAAATGAATTCAATTGTGTTTATGTAGATTTTTTTTTTTTATATATTATTTTGTTTGAGAATTAAAAAAAATCTCTCTGGTCTTTTGCTCTTATGTTATGGTTTCTGATTTCATGTATTATGTTTTGTTTTGTTTATATGTACGTGTTTCTTGTGCTTTCTCACTGTCTTTTTTTCGGTTAAAAAAATTTTTTTTTAACTTGGCTGTTTGTTTCTTGAACAGACAGAAAAGGAAGGCCATGAACTAGAGGGATGGAAAGAGTGGGGAGGACTTGGGAGGAGATGCGGGAGGGGAAATGTGATCAAAATATACTGTATACATTTTTAATTAAAAGAGAAAAAATTGTCTATAGATAAATAGGTGGGCATCTTCTTGATTGATGATAAATGTAGGTGGTCCCAGGCCACTGGGGGCAATGCCACCCCAGGATGGTATAAAAAAGCAGGCTAAGCAAGTCAAAGAACAAGTCAGTAAGCAGTGCTTTTTCCTAGCAGCTTCTGCTTTAGCTCCTACCTTAAGTTCACACCCTAACTTCCATTAATGACAGACTATAATTTACACTTGTAATGTGAAGTATATTTTTTCCTCCTCAAGTTGTTTTTGGCCACAGTATTGTGTCACAGAAATAGGAGCCCTTATTGAGACAACCTTCATACCGTTTCTTAAAGCTGATGAGATTCTCACTGCTGTGCTTCCTGTGACAGGAGAGGCAGTGTCCTTGGCAGGTCTTTATAGAACATAATGTATACATATAAAGATATGACATGTAAGACAGTCTATATAATATATAGATAAATGGTAACTTTAGGCTTATATAACACACTGAAGTAAACATAAGCATTGATTTTTCCCTGAACACCAGGAGAAAGCAGTTCCATTTATGAGAAGTTCAAATCCTTTGACAACCTTCAAGTAAATGAGGTGTCTTCCAATAAAATGAAACCTCCTACGGGCTGTAAACATCCTTCACACAGCCACCTCTAAGGTCAATATCAAAACTTCAATTCTGTCAGTAATCACAGGATGAAAGACTGTCCGTGACTCATCACTCCACAGCTTCCAGCCAATGAAAACCCTTGAGGTTTGTTGCTAGGCATTGTAATGCTAAATTTTGTACTGGGAGGCCTAATTGCCTACCAGTGAATATCCTGCTTTTGTTGTGTAAACCTTGTTCCTTAATTTAAAACTATTGGTTAAATAAAAGTTCCTACACCTAATTACTGGAGGAACCAGAGGTAGGTGGTTTTGGAGTTACCTGGTTGGGAGAAGAGAAGGCAAGGAGAGAGGAAGAAGGATGAGGGAGAGACAAGAAAGCCTTCACGAGGGGAGATGGATGATGAGCACATGGTCAGGAGAAACAGCAAGTCTCTGGGGTACACTGCCTTTGAGCCTTTTGGGAAGGGTGTATAGGCCTGCACTGTTTGAGGAGGGTGGTCTGCTACAAACACATGATAGTTGACTGCTGGGATACCCCAATATCTATTCTTTTAGATTCTTTGAGAATTTTTGATATGGTTTTACAAGCTTTAGTCAGACTTTTAGCTAAGTAAAATTGAGAGAGCTAGCCTTTTCTATTTTTTTTTTTTTTTTTTTTTTGGAGTTAGTAGGCAGTTTCACATAGCTATCAACCGTTCTTCAGGACTTTCTCTTCCTACCCAGAAGCTGAAGCAGAGCCAGCACTGGATTCCTGCTCACCTCACTGTGAGTGTTTGCAGTTCTGTGGCTTGCCTTAGTTTTTACCTGAGGAGAGGAACTTTCCTTTCTTGCTTGAGTGTAGGAAACTCCTTTATACTTGTTTTTGTTTGTTTGCTTATTTTCAGCCCTTTCAGGATCTCTTTATCATTTAGTCTAAAACACAAACAAACAAACAAACAAACACTTGCCAGATTCATTCCCAGGATATATAGATGGCTTATCACATACAAACTAATAAATGTAATATAGCATATTAATGGAATCAAGGACAGAAATTACTTGATCATTTCAACAGATAAAGAAAAAGGCATTTGACAAAATTCAACATCCCTTCATGATAAAAGCCTTGAAGAAATTAGGAATGGAAAGAACATATTTCAACACAATAAAGACCATACAACAAAACTATTGTCTACACTAGGCTAAAGGGAGAAAAATTCAAAGCACATCCTCTAGGAGCAGGAACAAGATAAGGGTGTTTTCTTTTTCCAGTCTTACTCAATATGGTATTTAAAGTCTTAGCTAGTGTGATAAGACATGAGAAGGAATTAACAGGGAAACAAATAAGAAGGCGAGGAGTCAAGGTGCACTTGTTTGAAGAAGACATCTTTCTATACATACAAGAAGTTAGTTGGATGTGATGGTTGTAGCACTGGTGAGGCAGAGGCAGGCCAGTATGTGTGAGTTAGAGGTGAGCCTGATCTCTACATGGCAGTTCCAGCCCAGTCAGTACTGCATAGTGAGGCCTTGTCTCAAGCAAGCAAGCAAGCAAGCAAGCAAGCAAGCAAGCAAGCAAGCAAGCAAGCCAGCCAGCCAGCCAGCCTAAAGACTTTATCAGAAAACTCAGAACTGACAAACACTTTTAGCAACATTGCAGGATAAAAAATTAATATACAAAATCAGCAGCCTTCCTATATATCAATGACAAACATGCAGACAAAGAAATTGGAGAAAGAATTCAACACACACACACACACACACACACACACACACACACACACACACACACGTATGTTAAAATAAACAAACCAAAAAATTAGAATATAACCACAAACTGAAGTGAATGATCCTTTCAACAAAAATGGAAAAGCACTCAAGAAACAGTAGGAGATATGCCATGTTCATGGATGGGAAGAATTAATATTGTGAGGATAGTGGCACTTCCAAAAGCAAGCTCCAGATTAAATGAAGCTACCAACAAAGTTTAAGTGATATTCTTCTTAGAATAGAAAATACAGTCTTAAAATTGGCTTGCAAACACAGAAGATCCTAGATAGCCAAAGAAGTCCTGAGCAAAAAGATAATGTTAGATATATTACATGCCTGATTTGAAGTTATGCTACAGGACAATGATAACTAAAACAGCTGTACTCACACAAAAGAGTCATGATCTATGGAACTAGAGACACAGACTCTAACTCACACAGCTACTGATACCTTTTTCTTAAGCTAAAGATGCTATAAATGTATAATATGGAAAAGACAGCCTCTTCATCCAAAAGTTCTGCAGACCCTAGATATCTACACACTGAAGAATAAAACTAGAATTTGTACAAAAATCACCTCCAAACAAACCAAGGCCTGAATGAAAGACCAGAAATCCTAAAACTGTTAAGGAAAAAGTAAGTCTCATCCTTTAAGACATAGGCATAGACAGAAACTTCCTTAACTGGAGTCTAGTCATGCAAGAAATAACATTATTGATAAACTGGACCTAATGAAATTTAAAAGCTTCCGCACAGAATAAAAAATTAATCAAGTGAAGAGGCAGCCTACAGTAATCTTTGTCAATTAAATATGAAGGAGAGGATTAGTATGTAGAATACACAAGATTAAACAAAACAAAACAAAACACATAAATAATGAGAAATCAAGGAACCTAATCAGTAGATGGGCTATTGAAAAGAACAGAGAGTTCTGAAAAGATGAAGTGAATATAGCTACCAAGCATGTACAAGTGTCTAACAACAATGAAAGGCTAATAAAAATCACACTGAGATTCCACCATCACTGAGTCAATATGGTATAAGAAAACAAACAACGACAACAAGGAGATCTAGCAAGTAGTTCAGAGGCTAAAAGTGCTGTTGTACATGCCTGAGAACCTTAGTTTGATTCTTGGATCCCAAAGAGGAAGGAAACAATCAACACCTACCTGCTCCCCCTGACTTCCACATGTGGCAGGTATGTACATGGGTACGCACAAGCATGTACTACTACTATTCCTTATAATAATAAAAAGTTGTAAATGGCTGAACTAGGTAAGGTGGAACAGACTTGTAGCTTCAGCACTCAGGAAGCTGAACCTGGCAGATCACTACAGCCCAGGGAGTTCAAGGCCAGTGTGGAAAACACTGCAAGACGTTCACCTTACAAAAAAAAAAAAAAAAAAAAAAAAAAAAAAAAAAAAAAAAAAAAAGAAACAAATCAAGCAAAACAGAAGAAAGAAAACGAAAAACTCAAAGAATACAAAACAAAGAACAAAGAAAGATGACCAAAAATAAAACCAAAGCAATCAACATTTACTGAGAAAATTAAATCATGAGGCTGGGGAAATGCCTTTGTGGTTAGGGGTGGGAACTGCTCTCACAGAGACCCTGAGGTCAGTTCCCAGCACCCATGTCAGTCAGTTCACAACAACTTCGAACTCTAGTCCCAGGGCTTCTGCACACACACACACACACACACACACACACACACACTTAAAAACAATAAAAATAAATCATTTTTAAAAAGAACACTAAATCACCTGCAAGCTGTTTCTTCCTTAATTTATTCCACAGAGCCTTTTTTTTTTTTTTTTTTGATACCCCAGTGCTAAATCCCACTGTGAGGCCAGTGTGTTAAGGCAGAGTCAGAGGGAACATATAGGCATTGGTTTATTTCTCTCTTGAGCACTGGGAAATCCCGACAGGTTTGCTTCATCTTGTGACATCACCCTCTGCCTTTTCATAAAGTGAGAGGATCTTAATACTAATCTAATAGTCATCCCACCAGGTTTCTCATATAAATAGAGAATTCCACTGAAGTTTCTGGTCTAATAACCCACATGTCAACATCTCTGCCTGGCATTTACTTAATGAATGCCTTTTCTTGATGTTGTAATAAGAAAACAGACTCTGATTAATCTGAACTTGATCATCTTTTCTGGCCTTTGTTAACAAGTTTTCATTACACAGAGCATATAACTTAGTTGTTAATCTTAATTACTCTACTACACAAGGGAACTATCAGTGTTTCTGCACCGAGGTGACATTTGCTATGATAAGGTGACACAGGAAACTTAGGAGCAGACTTAGAGTCAGGCTAGAGTTATGTTCCAAGCTTTTCCTTCATCCGTCCATCACTCTAGATGCCTGCTAGCCTAACAGCAGTTCTCATGTTGCCCATTGCAATTCTATGGGGACTAGTCTACACACCTCATTTATTTTCAATGAGCCCCAGTGTTCCCATGTCAATGCCACAAAGTAGCTAACTTGAAGTTGGATCGTGTCTGCTCTTAATATTCTAACCTGAGCTTTGAAAAGTGCCCCCTGAGCAGCTAGGTTAGTCAAGAACTTTGCAGAAGACTGGGAAAAGACGTTTCAGTGTCAGCTGACAATTCTCGCCGTGTGGCTATCCACGGGATGAGAAATAAAATGGTCCCTGTGCCAGAAGACTATTGTGGGATTAAAATGAGATGCTCTTAAGCACTGTACCCAGCATACAGCAAGCGCTCAGTAGAGAATGCTCCTGTTCCCATGCTGAAAAGAAAAAGAACACCACTCCATTTTTCAAGGTCATAGTTAAAACTTAGGTAGGTAGCTTTTAAGCATCATCTAGTTCCACTGAAACATTAATTTGATTAAAACAAGGTATATTGTTATACCTTTGATATACTATGATGTACATTGATATACTTTGATATAAGTATCTCTAATTATAACTTTAAAGGAATGAAGTGGGTTTTCTTTCTTTCTTTTTTTTTTTTTTTTTGTTTTTCGAGACAGGGTTTCTCTGTGTAGCCCTGGCTGGCCTGGAACTCACTCTGTAGACCAGGCTGGCCTCGAACTCAGAAATCTGCCTGCCTCTGCCTCCCAAGTGCTGGGATTAAAGGCATGCGCCACCATGCCCGGCTGAAGTGGGTTTTCTATTGGCTATAGTGCCCACCAAGTGTAGTGAGAAAAAAACCAGATGTTCAATTCTTATTTCTATCTTAAAAACAACAACAAATGCTGTTGCTGTGTGCAGAGTACTAGAAACTTCCAACAGCAAAGGAAATCAGATCTCCTCTGAGATTTGGTGGTTACATATTGAAAGCAGTGAAGGCAAAACTTTGCTAGAGAACAAGCCAGGTGTAACAGCAAGAAAGAGAGCCCAATACTGAGAAATTATTTGCAACACTTACGGTTTTAGAGGATTCTTCTCTCCTAAAGTCAGGCTGAAGTTCAGAGTTTGCCATCCTAGCTAACTAACCACGGAGACATTCAAGAGCCTTGAGGAGTGAATCAGAGTATAGTCCATGCCTAACAAATGGATAGCTGAAGACTCATTGAATCAGGCATGGGGGATGCAAAGGAAAGGGGGCGCTACACCCATTCCTCACCGATGGAGAATGGGAATACAATCTCTCTTTCCCTTTCTCGTCCCTCTAACTTCTACTTTTAAAACAGCACCTCATTCTGTAACAAGAAGTTCTCCCCTGCTTCAGTGTGGGTTTAGGCATAATTGGCCCTAAGGTGTGGCTCCCCACCTTTCTATATCTTGGTAGAGGGCATCAACCACTATCCTCATCCCAGGGAAGCCTGTGGGGCTCAGTCTGAGGACCAGTGAGTGCCCACGGGTGAAGGGAAGTCAGTCACTTGACCTCAGAGCCCGTGGTTCGCCTTACCGGGTTCCTCTGCGCTCGCCCGGTGCCTCCACTCACCGAAGCTCTTCCCGCGCACAGGACGCGGAAAGGGATGCTGGCACCCCGCTAGCCTAGCGCAGCGCCATCGCTGGAGTCCACGCGGCAGTGTGGTCCTCCGGTGCAGTGGCCATGACAAGTGTCCAGGCGGAGGTGCCCGGCCCTCGGGGAAGTTCCTTCTGCGCTCTCACCACGCCCGCCGCTAGCCGCAGAGGGAGTGTTTAAAACTAAGTGTGAAAAGAACCAAGGCGTGTGACCCCAGCTGCCAGCACCCAGCGTGCTTAGTGCGGTTCTGAGAAAAAAGGGAACTTGCCCAGTGCAGGAGGCGGGTGCCACAAAATGACAAGGCTGACGCGCTAACCAACTCACTTACCAACTCATTAACTAGCATTTCAGTTATTTAAAGGTGGCTTTAAGAACATATAAAACAGAAAGTGGACTTGAAACAAAACACACTGGAGAAACTATTTTTTATCTGTGTTCACAATGACTGTTCAACATGCTTAACTAAACCTTTTCTTTCCCTCATTATAAGCAGATAAACAGAACACAATTTCATATGCACATTCGCGGCTGCTGTTCCGTTC
>LR750263.1:660903-664565 GCA_902729485.2 Mus minutoides
CACTTCCACAGAGTCTCCCAACTTCCCTCCAATTCCAGTTGTCTTCCCCCCCCTCTCCTTTCCCACTATCTGATCCCTTTTGTACCTATTCTCACCTGCCCTCAGACCACCTGCAAAATCAATTCTATTTCTTCTTCCAAGGAGACCCATGCAACCCTGTTAGAGCTCTCCTTGTTACTTAGCTTCTCTGAGTCTGTGGATTGTAGCATGATTGTCATTTACTTAACAGCTAATATCCACTTATAAGTGAGTACATACCACGTTTGTCTTTCTGGATCTGGGTTACTGCACTCAAGATGATCTTTTCTAGTTCTGTTCACTTAGTTGCAAATTTCATGATGTTGTTGTTTTTAATAGCTGAGTAATATTCCATTGAATAAATATTTCACATTTTCTTTATCCATTCTTCTGTTGAAGGACATTTAGGTGCTTTCCAGTTTCAGGATATTATGATAAACCTGCTATGAAAACATCTGAGCATGTATCTTGGTGGTAAGATTGAGCATTATTTGGGTATATGACCAAGAATGGTGTAGCTGGGTCTTGAGGTAGTTCAATTCCTAGTTTTCTGAGGAACTGTTGTATCGATTTCCATAGTGGTTTTTATAAATTTACACCCTCACCAGAAACAAAGAAGTGTTCATCTTGCTCCACATCCTCACCAGCATGAGTTGTCACTTGTGTTGCTGATCTTAACCATTCTGAAAGACATAAGATGAAATCTCAAAGTAGTTTTGATTTACATTTTCCCTGATAGGAACATTTTTAAGTGTTTCTTAGCCATGTGAGAATCCTGTTTAGATAGGTTTCCCTTCATTACAATTTGTATTTTTTGGTTTGTTGGTGTTTAGTTTCTTAAATTTTTCATGTATTTTGGGTATTATCCCTCTCTGGGATGTGGAGTGGGTGAAAATCTTTTCCCATTTTATAGGCTGCCATTTTGTCTCATTGACAGTGTCCTTTGCCTTATAGATGCTTCTCACTTTAATGACATCCCAATTATTAATTGTTGATCTTAGTGCCTGCTCTATCAGTGTTCCATTCAGAAAGTTATCTCCTGTGCCAACACATTCAAAAATATTCCCTACTTTCTCTATCAGATTCAGTGTATCTGTTTTATGATGAAGTCTTTGATCCATTTGGATTTGAGTTATGTGCAGGGGGATGAATATGGATCTATTTGCAATCTTTTACAAGCAGACATCCAGTTAAAATAGGACCAACTGTAGAAAGGTGCATTCTTTTTTGTTTTCTCCATTGTATCTTTCTGGCTTCTTTTTATTAAAAACAAACAAACAAACAAACAAACAACAAACAGGTGTCCATAGGTGTGTAGATTAGTGTCTGGGTTTTTATTAGATTTCATTGATCAATGTGTCTGTTTTTAGGCTAATGTCATGTGGTTTTTACTATTATAGCTCTGTAGTACAACTTTGAAATCAGGGATAGTGGTACCTCTGGAAGTTCTTTTATTGCTCAGGATTGTTTTAGTTATCTTTTATTTGTGTGTGTGTTTCCATATGAAGGTAAAAAGTGTCCTTTTAATATCTGTGTAGAGTTACATTGGAATTTTTTCCATAATTATTATTATTTTATTATAATGATAAGACAAATGATTTTTAATTTCAGTATTAAACAGGGGGAAACAATACTTCATCTATTAGAAATGCTACACGATTTTCTATGCTTTCTGTAATTAAGCATACCCAATTTAAAAAAAAAAACCTTTTACTGAATCTTAGAGCACTTACACAGTTTTTAATGTTAGTAATAAAAATGATATTATTCTACTTCTTGCTGTTTAACACTAACAAAACTAACTCCTGAAGACATGCACTAGAACCATAAATAGATTCTCTCATCAATATGATGGTCTTGGCATCTTAATATGTTATATTCACTTTAATTGTATTTAGTAAATAAAAACAAATGAGGATTAGCAATTGGTTCATAAAAAGGAAATACAAATAACTAATAACAATGCCATATGAACCTCACTTGTAATAAAAGGATGTAAATTTAGATGTGATATATCGCTTTTCAGTTATACAGTTATCCAATAAAAGGAGACAACAACAAAAACCAACAAACCAATCATCAGGTAAATAAAAGCAAGATAATATCTGCAGTTGGATCAAAGACGACTAGCTGAAGCATAAACTGCAGTTTTTCAAGAGTAATAAGGTAATACCTAAAGCTGTTTGTTTAAACCCTTTGAACCAATCACTCCTGTCTGCGGGGCATAAGAATGACTTTCAAAATGCCACAGAATTTCACTGTAGTACTGCTTACAGTAATGACAAAGACAATTAAAACTCCTAACATGGAAATGACTTTCCTCAACCACAGTAGTGTGATGTCAATGAAACTCTCCCAAACCACACCAGGTATATTGGTTTGAATATGCTTGGCCCAGGCAATGGCACTATTAGGTGTGGCTTTGTTGGAGTAGGTGTGGTCTTGTTGGAGGAAGTATGTCACTGTGAGGATGAGCTTTGAGATCCTCCTCCTAACCACTTGGGAGCCAGTCTTCTCGTAGCCTCTTTTGGAACAAGAGATACAACTCTCAGCTCCTTCTGGACCATGCCTGCCTAGACGCTACCATGTTTCCTGCCATAATGATAATGGACTGAACCTCTGAACCTGTAAGCCAGCCCCAATTAAATGTTGTCCTTTATAAGAGCTGCCGTGGTTGTGGTGTCTCTTCACAGTAATGAAACCCTAACTAAGACAACAGACTTGGTTTTTCTCTCCAATAGTTTACTTTTGACAGTGGTTAAAAAAAAACAGAGATACATCTGAGTTGATGGCATCTTTGGGGGGATACTTTATCAAGATAAAACAAATGTAATAACTTTATGAAGATATAAACCTGGAAGTTTCAACAGCAGTTTGTGTTACTGCACTCAAATCAAAATGAGTGTTGTAATGCTGACACCTTAAACTTTGTGCTATGTGCCAAACAGATGTCACACAAGACAGTAACTTAGAACCAGTAAATTTATGCAACAGAAATAGTTGCAGGTGTATGTTCTTATAGCTACAAACCATATGTTCTCACTTTTAGAAAAGCAAATATGGATTAATTTGCAACACATGTCTCTGGAAAGATAACAGAAATTTTAGAGTTTTCTGAAAAACAAGGTGAAATGCTTGCCTTTGGCATGTTTACACTTTATTTTTTATTTCTAAGATGCACATTTATCCTTGGACGATTCTGTCATCGTTTCCATTAATTACAGCTCTGAGAGGAAGAAGTGAACATACTCAGAGGAGCCAATAGAGCCTCAACTGGAAATCTTCCCTTAGAAAGAATTTGTGTCTCTAAAAATGCTTTGTTAAATAAAATTTGATCACATCAGGCAATTTATTTCAGTGAATACACAAGATTACCCCTTTTCATTTATTTTCTTTACTAAGAGAATCTTATCATGTCTTATCATGCGTACTGAGTTTGTTTACGTTTTCAGGCGACCGGTTCCTAGGTAACCCGTTCCGGGGAGCGCCGGGCAGCTTGAGCGTGCGGCTTCCCACATCTCCCTCCTTTTATTTTATTAAAAGGTCTGGCCTGGAAACATGCAGTACATAATTGTCGCCAGAATATGAAATTCAAACCCGATCGAACCGATACTCTCTTGCTGGGAATGTCAGTGATCAAGAGC
>LR750263.1:665300-704071 GCA_902729485.2 Mus minutoides
ACTTCTGAGTCTCCAGAGGGGCTAAATTCCTCTGACTCAGTGTTACTGAACCTTAAAGCTTTTTTATTTCTCCTCTTCTTTCTGTTCTCTCCCAGGGTATTTCTTCCCTCCTTTTTCTTCTCCTCAAATTTACCATTTTTGGAGAGGCCTGATTGCTTAAGCATGCTTTCATTTCTTTGAGCTCTTTTCATATCTTTCCGCTCTGTTTCTGATATATGGTCTAATGTCCCCTGTCTTGTCTTAACCGTTGGGAGAGCAAGCACTGTAACTATCATGATGAAAACTTCCACTATGCTACTCAAATGAAGGGTTAAACCACGACCAAATATACCTCTCAGAGCCATCTTCCACTCGCAGTTCTGGACTCTGAATTTTGCCTCTTTCTCTGTGTTAGCGATGTTCAATTTCCCGGGATTCCGCACCATCTGTAAAAAACAATAAAAAAACATATCCCCCACTTCCCCCGCCTGCCTGCAGGAGAGGAATAAGTGGGCTCCAGAGTTCTTCTGCGAGTACTCCTTTATTGAATCCACGTGGAGAAAGAGAGAGGCGAAAGGTAGAGCGTTCCTAGAAATACCTATGTTCACACCCACATCAGTGTGACGTAAGTCGCTTGGATTGGCTTGTTGCCCATTACCTCAAGATATGCCCCGGGATTGGGCGGTGACTTGTGGATGTCAAGGCGCAGCCGCACTTGAACTTGCATACGTCTCTAGGCAGCCGGTGTTGACGCGGACTCGGGAGCCGCCGTGGGCGGTAACTTACGTGATTACATCACCACGCCTGCGTACTGAGTTTGTTTACGTTTTCAGGCGACCGGTTCCTAGGTAACCCGTTCCGGGGAGCGCCGGGCAGCTTGAGCGTGCGGCTTCCCACACCCTTGTTGAGAGATGTTAAAGTTGAAATTGGGATAGGTATTCAACGAGTATTTCGCAAGAACCAGCTTTCCATTTGAAGTTCTCTGCAGACGGATATGATCCCAAGAGATATTCAATTTGTTTTCAACTAATTTTCTTATCATCAGATGACTGCCTTGGCTTCGCGGGCAAACACGAATTGACCTGGATAGACTTCACTGGCAGAAGCCATTCGGCTGGACTTGGCAACCAGGTACCTCAAGGAGAAGGCCCAACGAACGTCCTCCATGGATAGTACCACACATAGCCTCTTGATGGGGAACACCATACGACCTGCTTGGACCGCCGATCCTCCACATTGGAATTTTGTCTAGGATTGTCTTGAATCTGTAGATTACTTTTGGTAGAAAGGTCATTTTTACTATGTTGATCCTATCGATCCATGAGAATTGGGAGATCTTCCATCTTCTGAAGCTTTTATCATACAAGTCTTAAACTTGCTTGGTTAGAGTTACACCAAGATATTGTACATTATTTATGACAATTGTAAAGGATATTGTTTTCTAATTTCTCAGTCCATTTGTGTATAGGAAGGCTACTGATATTTTCAGTTAATCTTGTATCCAGCCACTTTGCTGAAGGTGTTTATCAGGTGTCAGAGTTTTTTAGTATATTTTGGGGGATTGCTTATGTATACTGTCATATTATTTGTAAATAGTGATACTTTGCGTTTTTCCTTTCCAATTTGTATCCCTTGAGCTCCTTCAGTTGTCTTATTGCTCTATCTAGAATTTAAATACTGTATTGAATAGATATGGAAAGAGTGGGCAGCCTTGTTTTGTTCCTGATTTAGTGGAATTGCTTTGAGTTTCTTTCCATTTAATTTGGTGTTGGCTATAGGCTTGTTGTAAATTGCCTTTATTATATTTTGGCACGTCAATTTTATTTTATTTTATTACTAATATTTACAAGAAATTTATCATAAAGGGGAGTCAGATTTTGTTGAAAGCTTTTCTATATCTACTCATCTGACTTTTTTCTTTCAGTTGCTTATATGTTGGGTTATATCCTCTGATTTTCATATGTTGAACCATCCCTGCATCTCTGTGATGAAACCTACTTGGTCATGGTGGATGATCTATTTGATGTGTTTTTGAATTTGGTTTATGAGTATTTTATTAAGTATTTTCACATATATATTATGTTCTGAAATTCTCCTTATTTGCTATATCTTTGTGTGGTTTGAGTATCTTCATTTACATTTCAAGTGATATCCCATAAGTCCCCTATACCCTCCCCTCCCCGCCCTGCTCTCCTACCCACCCACTCCCACTTCTTGGCCCCAGCACCCTGCTCCCCTACCTACCCACTCCCACTTCTTCCCCTGTACTGAGGCATATAAACATTGCTAGAAACAGGCCTTTCTTCCCAATAATGGCCAACTAGGCCATCTTCTAATACATATGCAGCTAGAGACATGAGCTCTGGGGGTTCTGATTAGTTCATATTGTTGTTCTATCTATAGGGCTGCAGACCCCTACAGCTCTTGGGTACTCTCTCTAGCTCCTACATTGGGGACCCTGTGTTCTGCCCTATAGATGACTGTGAGGATCCACTTCTGTATTTGCCAGGGACTGTCGAAGCCTCACAGGAGACAGCTATATCAGGGTCCTTTCAGCAATATCCTGCTGGTGTATGCAGTAGTGTCTGCATTTGGTGGCTGATTATGTGTTGGACCACCAGGTGGGGCATTCTCTGGATGGTCCATCCTTTCATCTTAGCTCCAAAGTTTGTCTCTGCACCTCCTTCCATGTATATTTTATTCCCTATTCTAGGGAGGAATGAAGTATCCACTGGTTGGTCTTTCTTGATTTTCTTGTGTTTTGGAAATTGTATCTTGGGTATTTTTTTTTAATTAAGGATTTGGGATCATTTATGTTGAGATTCATCAGAGCAGTGTTTGTTGATTCCTGTCATTTGTTGTTATTGTATGCTTCATCTTTTGTATAATGTTTTGGGATTATTTATTTTTTTGTGCACTTTTGGATGTGGTTAACCTCTTCAGGTTGAAGTTTTCCTTCTGGCACCTTTTATGGAGCTGGCTTTGTAGATAGACACTGCTTAAATTTGTTGTTATCATGCAATTTCTTTTCTACCATCTATTGTGATTGAAAGTCTTGCTGGGATGTTTATATGCCCCAATACAGGGGAATGCCAGGGCCAAATAGTGAGAGTGGGAGGGTAGGGGAGCAGGGCGGGGGGGAGGATATAAGGGGCTTTTGGGATAACACTTGAAATGTAAATGAAGAAATTCTCTAAAAAAAAAAAAAAAAAGAATCCTATATCTCCATGTACTTTTCCTAAGTTTTACTGTAGCAGTTCCTAAGTATTTGGTCTTCCATTTAAGTCACTGATGTTTTTGAATTGCTTGTTATATGTGATGACATGGATCTGGTTTTATTTTTGTAATCAATTATTTTAAAAATAAACATGTATTTAAAAAAAACAAAAAGAACGAAAGTCTTGCTGGGTATAGTAGTCTGAGCTGGCCTATGTGGTCTCTTAGCATTGTAGAAGATCCCTCTATTCATCCATTCATCCTTCCATCTATCCATCCCCTTTTGACTTTCAGAGTGTCCATTAGAAGTCAGGTGCTACTCTAATGTGTTTGATTTTATATACTTGGTCTTTTTCCTTGTTGCTTTTAATATTTTCTTTGTTCTGTACATTTATTATTTTGATTCCTATGTGCCAAGGGGACTTTCTTTTCTGGTTTAGCCTATTTGGTGTTCTGTATGCTTCTTGGACCTTGATAGCCTCTCCTCATTTAGTTTGGGGGATTTTCTTCTATCATTTTGTTAAAAGTATTTTCTGTGTCTTTAATTTGGGTTCTTTCTACTTCCTTCCTTTCTATTATTCATAGATTTGGTCCTTTAATAGTGTCTCATATTTCCTAGATATTTTGAGGATGGATTTTTGAAAATTTAACATTTTCTTTGACTGAGGTAAGCACTCCTTCTGTCTTATCTTCAATGCCCCCGTTTTGATCTTCTATCGCTTGGATTCTGTTGGTGACTCTTACCTCTGAGATTACTGTTTGAGTTCCTAAATTTTTGTTTTCAGTTTTACCTCCATTTGGGGTTTCTTTAGTGATCTATTTTTACTTTTGTGTCCTAAATGGTTTCATCATTTCATTCCATTATGTCTGTTTCCACAGACATCATTAATGAATTTATCCATATTCTTTTTAAGGTATTCCACATGTTCATCATAGCTATTTTGATATTTTTGTCTTAGGCTTCAGCTGTATTGCATTTTTATAATAATTTTTATTATAAGCCTACTGTAATAGGGTTGCTTGGTTCTGGTGAAGCCATATTGTCTTGAGTGTCATTATGTTTTTCTGTTGCTATCTACACATCTGGGTTTTGGATGATTCTAGGTGTTGATATCTGGTCTTGTCTTTGTTGGGGAGATGCTCTGTTACTTAATTTCTGTTGCCTTAATCTTATGTATGTGTGTTGACTGTGTGTAGTACAATAGTAAATGTTATTTAATTTCTGTTGTCTTTATCTTAGCTGTGTGTGTTGACTGTGTGTAGTACAATAGTAACTTCTGAGTCGGTTACTGATGTAACTAGTAGGGTTCTAGGGTAAAATGTTTTCTCGTTTTGGAGGTTGACAGAAAAGAATAAAAACAGAAGTCTAGAAAAGGGGGCCAAGAAGATCCACAGGAACGGGAAAAGCTGATTCTATCATGAGGTTTGGTGAAGTTCTAGGGAATGGTGGCAGAGAGGGAGGAGAGGCTCCTGAAAGTCATCTGTTACTGGGCTGGAGATGACACCCAGGGAATTAGTAATGGAGAATAGGAAGGAGAGCACAGATAGCCTACCTAATTCCTAGGCTAGTATGTCCAGTGGATTCCCAGGTAGAAAGTGCCTCCTGGTCTTAGCTGCTGGGGGCACAGAAGTACTTATACTCACAGAGAAGCACTAAGAGACCTAGGAACAGTGTCTTCTCATGGAAAGCTTAGAGTTCATTTTATTAATAACATGGTGACCTTATAGATGTTTGTGAAGGCAGCCCTTATTTACCTTTTGCTATAGAGGCAGACCTCATCCAAACTTCCCAGAAATATTATCCCAGACTCTTTCGTCCCTGGATCATTAACCCATCCTTGGCGGAAATGTCACATGTACTTTATGACCTATATAAGAGACCACACTTGATTTTAGGCCTTTTGGCTGTAGAAACCAACCTCAGGGTCACATGCACTTTGTAAGAGTGTCTATGTAGTCACACTATAAGGTTTATTGTATACCTGGATTGATTATTGACAGACTGTATTGATTGTTGCCTGGAAATTTTTTCCCAAATTGTTCTGTTTTATATATGCTGACAATGTACTATCTGGCATTAGACTCCTTTAAATCTGATCCTTGTTGATGAAGTCAATCTGTACCAGGTTTTCATTCTTATCTCTTCACAGATCTCAGTCTGCATTGACACTTACAGGGACTCCCACACATGGCACTGATTCAAAGGGATGGTGTGAGGGAGGAGGACAGGGTACATCAAAAGGGATTTTTTTTTTTTTAAAGACACAGACATTCACAGGGAATCTTGTGAAGATGCAGGGAATGTTCAGCCATTTGCATGTTGAAGAGTAGAGCCAGTGCTCAGACATCTTGATATCTGACTTCTAGCCTCCAGAACAGAGGTGGTGGTGGGGGGGGATAAATTTGTGCTGTTTCATCCACCCACTTGTGGCAAGACTTTGTGTGACAAGCTTAAAACTGAACTCCTAGGGTTTCCTAAAGGAAACATGAAAAGTACATAAATATATGAAAAGGTACTCATTAGTCATCGGAAAAATGTAAATTAAAACCACAACAAGCTACCACTCCCCACCTACCAGAATGGCTATAATTAAAACATTTGATGGTGCAAAAATACATTTAGCTGCTACTATAATTATTGATACAGTCAATAGAAATGTACAATATGTTGTCCTTGGCACTGTACCAAAGAAATATATCACAAAGGTAAAGAAAATAAGGCTTCCCTACTTTCCTTGAACCCAGAAGAAAGGTAGAGGATTAGACCAGTAAGAAGCTAAGCATGCTAATAGTGAAGAGGGCTTTGGAAACTCATAGCAGTATGAACTAGCTTAGATTAGAGGCAATATCAGTGATAATTAATAAGGGAGAACATGTCAGGCATTTTCTGATGGAACAGGATGGAGACACATGGCATCACAAACAGGTGAGTAAATGGTATTACAGCAAAGATGCTGTTCAAATAACTGATTGATATTACTGAAAGGTGAGGGTGAATGCATTTGAAAAAGGAGGGTACTCCTCTCACTACTCTTCAGAGTGATCCAGATCTGACTCCAACAAGCTCAGCAACACAGAGGGCTTCAGTTTAGGTTGGCATCATGTGAAAGTTTCCAAGAATCTCTGCTGACTGTAAAGGGCAATGAAGCTACTTTTGTGGTAGTGGTGATGACTTCAGACTCACAGTAGAGAAGGATTAACATAGAAGGCCTTTGTGACAACCCCTACCTTCATCTTCCACTCCCCCAAAAGTGGTAGCCTAGATAGAAAGCCATCGAAGAGAACTGTTAAAAATTGTGATAAGGATGCTGAGATCTCTACACAGATGATGGCTTAGAGATGGCTTCTGGTGAAGGACTCAGTTTTCTTTAAGTGGCTGGCCACTGGGAGTTTGACACAAACTGGATCTTTCTTCTTCCTCCTCCTCTTTCTCCTTCTCCTTGGAGGTGGTCACAGAGGTGGGCGGTTGACCTAGGAAGATTGGAAAGTGAATGTGATTGGAGTACATTATATGAAATTCCCAAATAATCAATAAAAATATGTTGGGACAAAATACTATGCTAATTTTAATGCTCTGCTACCACTGTCCTGAAACTGTAAATAATTTTTAGAGAGAGAGTCCCACATTCTCATGATGCATGCATTTTATAGCAGGTACAGTATGTTGCTAAGAATATTTATAATCCTTAGCAATTTAATGTGTTTCTTAAGGAGTCTAACCTGAATACTCTGTAAGTTGCTCACTACCCTGGACAAAGAGGTTTGTTTATTTTCATAATAGAATGATAAGCCACAGTTCAAAAAAAAAATGTCCAAGCAATTTATAAAGAAGAACCAACATGTTGTAGAGGGATGATGGGAAATCTGAACCTGACACCAGGGTTCCTGAGTTAGCCAGGCATTGCCACTATATTTTTGAAGTAATTCAAATTGTCACGATAAATGTGAAGGCTATATAAAGATTTCCCAAATTTTCCTAGATTACCTGTTTTGTTTTGTTTGTTTGTTTTAGATTTTTGTCACAATTACTTTATCCTGTGTACCAGGATTCCTGAAAGGGAGGTCTGACTACAAAGATTTATTAAAACTTCAGTGACTATGGAGAGTTTTGTGGTCTCGGAGCATAATTACAAGTTCTCTATCTTTAACTCCCAAAGAACCATTCCTTGCTCACATTTGTGTCAGACCTAAGATCCTGATACATGGATAAAAGCCCCTGGAGTCTATTTACTTAAAAAAGGCCTTATTCTCTACCAACAGAAAGGCATCTGATAACATCTAAGGCCAGTAGCTGAGATTTTCCCATTTTTGTAGAAATTGCTTCTCAGATGTTTCTACCAATGTACTTAAAAAAAAAAGCCTTGATTTTATAACTCACTTTCTTCTGTTTCCATAAAACCCCAGGAAACGGCTTCCACGTTGGATCATTGTATCCCAGACCATAGTTATTCAAATTTTGGTTCTAGAATAAACTTTCTCTTATTCCCTTTGCGTTAAGAGCTTTATTTTTATGCTGATTCTTTATTATTCTCTCCCTTTCCTTTCTCCCCCCAAACTCTCCCCCCCAAAAAGGCTGCTTGAAGACATTATTGCCTATTAGCTGTAAACCCTGTATGTGTTTTAATGTAAATAAAGATATGCCTTTAAAGCTCACAATATCGTATCAAATGTAAGAACTTAACATTGTTCCACACTTCATATCATAATCTAAGGCATCAAAATTTTAGTGACTGTCCCAAAAGTACTTGACAGGAAAATCTATCATACTTTCTTATGCACAGGGTTTGGTCCAGGTTAATGTGCTATGTTCAATGGTAAACTTTATTTTTTTTTTAAATACTTTATTGTGGCTGGATCTGGATGGTATGTCTTTAGTAAAACACACACTCACACACACACACACACACACACACACACACACACACAAACACACACACCAGCTGATGTTCATATTATCTTGGTGTAACTTTCATATTTTTTGTGAATTATTTCTGTATCATTACTACTAAGAAGAAGGATCCACATTTGCATTTCTACTTAAAGAAACAATTTAAACAGCAGACCCTGGGAATCATTATGGATCCTACAGTGGAATAAAGGAACATGATTTCAAAACCCATATTTACCTATTACTACATACTAGTGATGCTAGACCATACTTAGTTTTCTTAGCCATAAAATAATGGTGATAACCCATATCTTAGCAGTTGTTAGGAAGATTAATTAAACAACAGACGTGAAGAATCCGGTGTGAATGAACCTGAACACTGAGATTTAGTTTCTGTGAAGCTTATGTATTCATGGTAATGATGCCTGGTACTTCATTAAAGTTATTTAGAGCAGGGGTGGGGTAAAAGAGCTGACACTTAGGTCATCTCTTTCTCACTTTGTAGGAAGAGGTATCCGGTTTCTGTGCAAATACAATGCTTTCTCTTTTATGTGCCACACCACATCAAACTCAGTACCACGCAAACGATTTTTGCTTATGTAGTCATAGGAAAGAAAACTTGCATTAGTTGGCTGGAATATTTTGTTTAACAATACTTTATTCACATTCTGAAACTTAGCTGTGTGTTTTAGGAGGGGGAGGTCCTCTTCCTTGATACTTAATATTTTTATGCAGGAACACTTTTAAACAGAGATGTAAGGATCATGATCAAAACCATTGCCATAAAATCAACAGAGGTTTTAATCCACTTCAGAATTCCATAAAGAATGTATGGTGAGCGAGTTGATAAAAATCACTAGTGCCTCCTCACGAGCCTTTACGACATGATGTTCTCATTGGTCTGCAGTGTAATTCCACTTGTTCTATTATCTACAATTGCAGAGATGCCAGTGGTGGAGGATTTGTGAGGGTAGCTTCAAGTGTAATCCCCAGCATACTGTGCTGGAAGCATTAAATGTTTCCTTAGGCTTTGGTCCCTGTTCCACTTTAACATTCAGGCATATTAAAGTAGAAGGTAAAACAAACACTGTGAATTATTGCTAATAATAATTAATTTATTTATTTAGAACTCAGGACCTCTGTTCACTCCGGCCCTGCTCGCTCTGGCAAAAAGATTTATTTATTATTATATGTAAGTACACTGTAGCTGTCGTCAGACACACCAGAAGATGGCATCAGATCTCATTACAGATGGTTTTGAGCAACCATGTGGTTGCTGGGATTTGAACTCAGGGCTTGGGAAAAGCAGTCAGTTCTCTTTATCACTGAGCCATCTCTCCAGCCCATTGCTAATCATTATTAAAACAAAATACCAATCTTGGGTCCCAGATTGCTCAGAAACCAGTCTGCACAGATCAGCTGTCAAACTGCAAAGGGTGACTGAGCAGACTGCAGAAGCAACACAGCTTCTGGGACAGGCCCAGTTCGGGCTCTAGACATCCGGGCACCTTCCCTGCCTGAGGAGCGGTGTCTACCCAGGAGGGCTTTGCTTTCTAGAGCTCATGAGGGAGCCAACTTGGGTTCTGGGTTCCTCAGAGACCAGTCTGTGCAGGTGAGTGTGCATGCAACAGAGGCAACACATCTTCTGGGACAGGTCCTGTATCGGGCCTTCATTTTTAGCCAAGAGGCAGGTCTGAACACCAGACCTCTATGCACCAACCCTGCAAGAGGAGAGCTTGCCTGCCGAGATTACTCTGACCACTGAGACTCAGGAGAGAGCGGGACTCCCAGGACTGCTGACAGAGGCTAACAGAATCACAGGAGGAACAAGCTCCAACCAGAGACAACTATAACAACTAACTCCAGAGATTACCAGATGGCGAAAGGCAAATTTAAGAGTCTTAATATCAGAAACCAAGACCACTCACCATCATCAGAACCCAGCACTCCCACCTCAGCCAGTCCTGGATACTCCAACACACCCGAAAAACAAGACTCAGATTTAAAATCATATCTCATGATGCTGGTAGAGGTCATGAAGATGGACATTAATAACTCACTTAAAGAAATACAGGAAAACACTGCTAAAGAGGTAAAAGTCCTTAAAGAGGAAACACAAAAATCCCTTAAAGAACTACAGAAAAACACAACCAAACAGGTAATAGAACTGAAAAAAAAAAAAAAAACAGGACCTAAAAAGGGAAGTAGAAACAATAAAGAAAACTGAAAGTGAAACAACTCTGGAGATAGAAACTCTAGGAAGAAAATCAGGAACCATAGCTGTGAGCATCAGCAACAGAATAAAAGAGATGGAAGAGAGAATCTCAGGTGCAGAAGATTCTATAGAGAACATGGGCACAACAAAGAAAATGCAAAATGCCAAAAGATCCTAACTCAAAACATCCAGGAAATTCAGGACACAATGAGAAGATGTAACCTACGGATAATAGGAGTAGACAAGAATGAAGATTTTCAACTTAAAGGGCCAGCAAATATCTTCAACAAAATAATAGAAGCAAACTTCCCAAACCTAAAGAAAGAGATGCCCATGAACATACAAGAAGCCTACAGAACTTCAAATAGACTGGACCGGAAAAGAAATTCTTCCAGACACATAATAATCAGAACAACAAATGCACTAAATAAAGATAGAATATTAAAAACAGTAAGGGGAAAAGGTCAAGTAACATATAAAGGCAGACCTACTAGAATTACACCAGACTTCTGACCAGAGACTAT
This sequence comes from Mus minutoides, assembly GCA_902729485.2. Classification (NCBI taxonomy): domain Eukaryota; kingdom Metazoa; phylum Chordata; class Mammalia; order Rodentia; family Muridae; genus Mus; species Mus minutoides. The sequence goes on from LR750263.1 coordinate 676,123, forward strand.
GAAAGCCAGAAGATTATGGACAGATGTTATACAGACCCTAAGAGAACACAAATGCCAGCCCAGGCTACTATACCCAGCAAAACTCTCAATTACCATAAATGAAAAATTCAAAGGATTCCATGATAAAACCAAATACACACAATATCTTTCCACGAACCAGCTCTTCAAAGGATAATAAAGGGAAAACACCAACACAAGGTCAGAAACTACAATGTAGAAAAAGCAAAAAAGTAATTCTTCAGCAATCCTAAAAGAAGACAGCCTCAACAAAAGAATCCCAGCTTTAACAACAAAAATAACAGGAAGCAACAATTACTTTCCTTTAATTTCTCTTAACATCAATGGACTCAATTCCCCAATAAAAAGACATAGACTAGCCGGGAGTGGTGGCGCACGCCTTTAATCCCAGCACTCGGGAGGCAGAGGCAGGCGGATTTCTGAGTTCGAGGCCAGCCTGGTCTACAAAGTGAGTTCCAGGACAGCCAGGGCTAAAGAGAAACCCTGTCTCGAAAAACAAAAAAAAAAAAAAAAAAAAAAAAAAAAAAAAAAAAAAAAAAAAAAAAAAAAAAAAAAAAAAAGACATAGACTAATAGACTGGATACACAAACAGGATCCAGAGTTTTGCTGCTTATAGGAAACCTACCTCAGGGAAAAAGACAGACACTACCTTAGGGTGAAAGGCTGGAAAACAAATTTCAAGAAATGGTCCAAAGAAATAAGCTGGAGTAGCCATTCTAATATCGGATAAAATTGACTTTCTACCCAAAGTTATCAAAAAAGACAAGGAGGGGGTACTCCATACTCATCAAAGGTAAAATCAAAGAAGATGAACACTGAACTCTGAATATTTATGCTTGAAATACAAGTGCAGCCACATTCATTAAAGAAACTGTAGTAAAGCTCAAAGTACACAGTGCACCTCACACAATAATAGTAGGAGACTTCAACACCCCACTCTCACCAACAGATCCTGGAAACAGAAACTAAACAGAGACACATGGACACTAACAGAAGTCATGAAACAAATGGATTTAATAGATATCTACAGAACATTTTATCCTAAAACAAAAGGATATACCTTCTTCTCAGTGCCACATGGTACCTCTTCCAAAATTCACCATATAATTGGCCACAAAACAGGCCTCAACAAATACAAAAATATTGAAATTATCTGATGCATCCTATCTGACCACCATGGACTAAGGCTGATTGTTCAATAACAACATAAATTATAGAAAGCCAGCATTCACTTGGAAACCGAACAACACTCTACTCAATGATTCCTTCATCAAGGATGAAATATAGAAATAAATTAAAGACTTTCTAGAGTTTAATGAAAATGAAGCCACAACATATCCAAACTTATGGGACACAATGAAGGCAGTCCTAAGAGGAAAACTCATAGCCCTGAGTGCCTCCAAAAAGAAACTAGAGAGAGCATACACAAGCAGCCTGACAGCACACCTAGAAGGTCTAGAACTAAAGGAAGCAAATTCACCCAAGAGAAGTAGACAGAAGGAAATAATCAAACTCAGGGATGAAATCAACCAAGTAAAAACAAAAAGAACTGTTCAAAGAATCAAACCAGGAGCTGGTTCTTTGAGAAAATCAACAAGACAGATAAACCCTTAGCCAGACTAACTAGAGGGCACAGGGACAGTATCCTAATTAACAAAATCAGAAATGAAAAAGGAGACATAACAACAGAACCCGAGGAAATCAAAAAAATCATCAGATCCTACTACAAAAGGCTATTCTCAACAAAACTAGAAAACCTGGATGAAATGGACAACTTCCTAGACAGATAACAGGTACCAAAGTTAAACCAGGAACAGATTAACAATCTAAACAGTCCCATTTCGCCTTAAGAAATAGAAACAGTCATAAATAGTCTCCCAACCAAAAAAAGCCCAGGACCAGATGGGTTTAATGCAGAAGAAGAAGACCTAATTCCAACTCTCCTCAAACTATTCCACAAAATAGAAACAAAAGGTACTTTATCCAATTCATTCTATGAAGCCACACTTACTCTGGTACCTAACCACACAAAGATCCAACAAAGAAAGAGAACTTCAGACCAATTTCCCTTATGAATATTGATGCAAAAATTCTCAACAAAATCCTTGCAAATCAAATCCAAGAACACATCAAAACGATCATCCATCATGACCAAGTAGGCTTCATTCCACGAATGCAGGGATGGTTTAATATACGGAAATCCATCAATGTAATCCACTATATAAATAAAGAGAAAAACCACATGATCATCTTGTTAGATGCTGAGAAAGCATTTGGCAAAATCTAACACCCTTTTATTATAAACATTTTGGAAAGATCAGGAATTCAAGGCCCATACCTAAACATAATAAAAGCTATATACAGCAAACTAGTTGCCAATATCAAACTAAATAGAGAGAAACTCGAAGCAATCCCACTAAAATCATGGACTAGCCAAGGTTGCCCACTTTCTCCCTACCTATTCATTATAGTACTTGAAATCCTAGCCAGAGCAATTCGACAACGAAAGGAGATCAAGGGGATACAAATTGGAAAGGAAGAAGTTAAAATATCACTGTTTGCAGGTGATATGATAGTATATACAAGTGACCACAAAAATTCCACCAGAGAACTCCTAAACCTGATAAACAGCTTCAGTGAAGTAGCTGGATATAAAATTAACTCAAACAAATCAATGGCCTTTCTCCACACAAAGGATAAATGGGCTGATCCATTCTTTTCTCCTTGTATAAATCTAAATGGACCTCCTCATAAAACCAGAGACACTGAAATTTATAGAGGAGAAAGTGAGGAAAACCCTCGAAGACATGGGCCCAGGGGAAAAATTCCTAAACAGAACAGCAATGACTTGTGCTGTAAGATCAAGAATTGACAAATGGGACCTTATAAAATTGCAAAGCTTCTGTAAGACAAAAGACACTGTCAGCAAGACAAAAAGGCCACCAACAAAATGGGAAAGGATTTTTAACAATCCTAAATCTGATAGGGGACTAATATCCAATATATACAAAGAGCTCAAGAAGCAGGACTCCAGAAAATCAAATAACCTCATTAAAAATTGGGTACAGAGCTAAACAAAGAATTCTCAACTGAGAAATACCGAATGGATGAGAACCACCTGAAAAAATCTTCAACATCCTTAATCATCAGGGAAATGCAAATCAAAACAACTCTGAGATTCCACCTCACACCAGTCAGAATGGCTCAGATCAAAAATTCAGGGAACAGCAGATGCTGGCAAGGATGTGAAGAAAGAGGAACACTCCTCCATTGCTGGTGGGATTGCAAGCTGGAACAACCAGTCTGGAAATCAGTCTGGTGGTTGTTCAGAAAATTGGACATAGTACTACCGGAGGATCCTGCAATACCTCTACTGGGCATATACCCAGAAGATGTTCCAACTGGTAATAAGAACACATGCTCCACTATGTTCATAGAAGCCTTATTTATAATAGCCAGAAGCTGGAAAGAACCCAGATAGATGTCCCTCAACAGAGGAATGGATACAGAAAATGTGGTACATTTACACAATGGAGTACTACTCTGCTATTAAAAAAAATGAATTTATGAAATTCTTGGGCAAATGGATTTTTCTGCAGGATATCATCCTTAGTGAGGTAACTCAATCACAAATGAAGAAACTAGATTTGCACTCACTGATAAGTGCATATTAGCACACAATCTTAGAATATCCAAAATAATATTTGCAAAACAGAAGAAAATCAAGAAGAAGGAAGACAAGCGTGTGGATACTTCATTCCTCCTTAGAATAGGGAACAAAGTACCCAAGAAAGGAGTTACAGAGACAAAGTTTGTAGCTAAGTTGAAAGGATGGACTATCCAGAGACTATCCCACCCGGGGATCCATCCCATAATCAGTCACCAAACTCAGTCACTATTGCATAGGATAGCAAGAGTTTGCTGAAGGGACCCTGATATAACTGTCTTGTATGAGGCTATGCTAATACCTGGCAAATACAGAAGTGGATGCTCACAGTCATCTATATGATGGGTCACAGGGCCCCCAATGGAGAAGCTAGAGAAAGTACCCCAGTAGCTGAAGGGGTCTGCAACTCTATAGGAGGAACAACAATATGAACTAACCAGAATCCTCAGAGCTCCTGTATTTAGCTGCACATGTAGCAGAAGATGGCCTAGTTGGCCATCATTGGGAAGAGAGGCCCCTCTGTATTGCAAACTTTATATGCTGCAGTACAGGGGAATGCCAGGGCCAAGAAGTGGGAGTGGGTGTGCAGGGGAGCATGGTGGGAGGAGTGTAGAGGGAATTTTGGGGCTAACATTTGAAATGTAAATTAAGAATATATCAGCTATTAAAAACAATGAATTTATGAAATTCTTGAGTAAATGGATGTATCTGGAGGATATCATCCTGAGTGAGTTAACCCAATCACAAAAGAAGTCACTTAATATGCACTCACTGATAAGCGGATATTAGCCCAGAAATCTAGAATACCCAAGATACAAGTTCCAAAACATAAGAAAATCAAGAAAGACCAACGCGTGGATACTTCACTCCTCCCTAGAATAGGGATTAAAATATACATGGAAGGATGTGCAGAGACAAAGCTTGGAGCTAAAATGAAAGGATGGGCCATCCAGAGAGTGCCCCACCCGGGTGGTCCATCACATAATCAGCCACCAAATGCAGACACTACTGCATACACCAGCAGGACATTGCTGAAAGGACCCTGATATAGCTGTCTCCTGGGAAGCTTTGACAGTTCCTGACCAACTCAGAAGTGGATGCTCACAATCATCTATAGGGCAGTACACAGGGTCCCCAATGTAGGAGCTAGAGAGAGTACCCAAGAGTTGTAGGGGTCTGCAACCCTATAGATGGGACAACAATATGAACTAATCAGAACCCCCAGAGCTCATGTCTCTAGCTGTATATGTATTAGAAGAGGGTCTAGTTGGCCATTATTCGGGAAGAAAGGCCCTTGGTCTAGCAATGTTTATAGGCCCCAGTACAGGGGAATGCCAGGGCCAAGTAGCGGGAGAGGGAGGGTAGGGGAGCAGGGCAGGAGGAGGATATAGGGGACTTTTGGATAACACTTGAAATGTAAATGAAGAAACTCTCTAATAATAAATTTTTAAAAAGTGAAAAAAAAATAAAATAAAGATTAAGGAGTAAAAAAAACCCAACCAACCAACAAAACAAAACAAAAACAAAAACAAACAAACAAACAAACAAACAAAACACCATTCATGGGGACCCTTGGAAATTTTCACACCATCAAGAGAGAACAGAATGTTGGAAGCTGATACTAACATAGGAAGAACTTACAATTGCCCACAACATAGGGAAGAATTTTGTTCTTAGTGTAGTAGTAATAAAGTCTACAAAGAGATGTGAAAAAAAAGAATATATCTTAAAAAATTCCATATATCCTAGAAGACGAACATGAAATTTTTCTTTAACACCACCCCACCAAAGCCCAGAAATGGTATTAGTTGAGAATCTTACTTGTAAATAACAGAAGCTGGATTCTAAGTAGCAAAAGGAAATGGATTGTATGAAGAAAGGATGAACCACCAGTTATGAGTATGACTGAACCATCAAAAAGTACTTACAGTTGCTCTCTAATCCTAGCTCTAGAGAGGCAGAGGCAGGAGGGTTTGTGTGAGCTCAAGGGTAGCCTGGTCAACAGAGCAAATTTCAAGCTAGCTTTGGATACAGAGTGAGACATTGTCCTAAAAACTAAGTATTGATTTTTATGAATATGGATGTTTTGACTATCTGTATGTCTATGAACTATGTGTATGTGAAGTATACACAAAGACTGGAAGAGGGTGTCAGATCTCTTGAGGTTGGCATTACAAACAGGTGTAAGCTGCCATGTGGATGCTGGGAATCCAACTCCTGTCCACTGGAAGAGCATCAAGTGCTCCAAACAAGCCATATCTATAGTCCTGTAATTGAACATTTTTTGTTTGATGTAATAGAAATAATATGCCTTCTCAGTGAGAAATAAAACACACTTAGAAATAAAAGAAAAGCTCTTTATTTAACCATCTAACCAACTGGGGCTAATGTCCAAATAAGAGTTGGCCCCCAACAGAAGATTTCATTAGCTATTATCCACCATAGTGCTATGAATTTTAAATGTTGTCTTCTTACATTTCTTTCAGGCTTGGCTTCAGGTTTACACTTCAGAACAATTTAAACAGTATAGAAGACCTCCAGCCTGGTTGCTTAGGCAGACAGGAGATTTGCCCAGCCAAGGTGTTACATATTGCCAGAATTACTTTAAGTACAGCAGTGTTGTTCTCTTTCAAATAGTTATTATCTAGGATCACCTTGTAGAGTTATGTGTTTTCTAATAATAGCACAGAGGTCTTAATAGCAGACATGAATTTTATGATGATTGTGATTCTTTACTGCCCCTCCCCTTACTGCCCTTTACAGGTATTCCTTTGGTATGGAAATCAGGACTGTTCAATCCTGATGAATAACTAATATCCTACATTTCTATTCTTACTAACTTGTCTCGTTAGCAAAATACTTTCCTTTAGGGGTATTTTGGAAGCAGCACTCTCTGAGCTAAATTCTATGTGTGATTTAATGTCTCAGAAGCAAATCTATTAGTAAATTCTTAATAACATCAAGTATCATTACTTTGGATTTCTTCTACATCAGGGGAAGTGTTATGTGTATGTGAGTGCTGGTGTCCATGAAAGCCAGAGGCATTGGATCCTCCTGGAGGATACTGTTGACTGTGAGACTACCATATTTGTGATAGGAACCAAATTCAGGTCCTATGCAGGGCAGCACACACTCTCTTCAGCCCCAAAATGGCACTTAATTTTAATTTCCTAGTGTATTAGTCAGGGTGCTCTAGAGTCACAGAACTTATGAAATATTTTTATATATTAAGGAAAATTATTGGGATGATTTACATTCTGCAGTCCAACTAACACAGCAATGGGCAGCTGTGAATGGTAAATCCAAGAATCTATTAGTTGTTCAGTCCCACAAGGCTACAGGTTTCAGCTGATCTTCTGTATAAGCTGGGATTCTGAAGAAGTAGGTTCCAACAGATGTGCTGGCAAGTAAGTGCAAGTAGATGGTGGAAAAAAAAAAAGAATAAGGAAGTTCTCTTTCTTCCATTGTTTTTATGTTGGCCTCCAGCAGAAGGTATGGCCCTGATTAAAGATGTCTTCCACCACACTTGGATCTAATGTGTTCTTTACTTGGAACTTGCTCTGTCCCAGGCTGGCCTTGAACACAGAGATCTGCTTGCATCTGGCTCCTGAGATTAAATGCATTTACCATCTTGCCTGGACCTAAGCTTTTCATGGCTATTCTGCCCCAAGATCGGGATTAAAAGTATGGGTCATTCCATGTCAAGATCCAGATCTAAAGGCTGTGTCTTCCAGCCTCAAGATCTGGATCACAGGTGTGCCCTCCATTTCTGGACTGTAGTTCATTCTAGATATAGTCAAGTTGACAACTGGGAATAGCCAACACACCTATTCTTCAGATTTCTCCTATTGGAAGTAAGGACTTCAGGGGTATGCATTGGACAGAAGGGTTCTACCACAGGACTGGTCATGTGCTGTTTTTCTAGTTCTTTTCTAGTTACTTCCTACCTCCCTGCACATTCCATCAGTGTCAAGATAAGCTTATCAAAGTCCCCTTTTACATCCCAGGATTTGTACTTACATTTGTGGACACTTGCTCCTTGTTAGATCCATCAAAACTCTCCTTAGAAAATTTGGAGTCAGGTGTGAGAGAGAGAGGCTCTCCAATGACACATTAACAAAAAGCTGTTGTCAGTCTTGTTTGTATCCATGTAGCCAGAATAGTAGTCTGTTCTACAGTTATCAAGCAAGAATAAACAGCTGTACAGAATGTGTTAAAAAAGAATGAACATTCTAAATGCCTTGAGTCCTTAGTTTTGTTAATTATAGCTGAATATAGTAGCTTATTTGTGTAACTCTAGTACTCCTAAGGCTGGGACAGAAGGAGCAGACGCTTGAGGCTAGCTTAGACTATATATAGAAACTATTGTCTCAATGATGTAGAAGAAAGGCAAAGTTATATAAAATTGATGTTATAAATGATATTCTAAATAGATTTGCTTGGGAGACACTAAGTCACACAGAGAAGTGGAATTTAGCTAATGGAGCACTGCCTCCGAAATAACCCAAAGATAAGTACTATGATAACCAGGCATGCTAGAGACAAGAACAATCTAGGATGCTAGGATGTACAAGTTCACCAGAATTGACCATCCCTAAATTCTCTTAACAAAGACTATTTGCATTTAAACCACTATGGCAAAAATTGAGTGAGAATTCTGCTACCAGACAGAAAAACTGGTAAGGCTGAGTGAGCTCAAACCCCATGAATCTTAAAATTGATAACGGTAGGAGTGGGGCCACTTTCTGCCTGCCTCTACCTCCTCTGGGAGAACCATGACAATCATTCACTAGGGAAAACACCTGGAGTCCTTCCTCAGGCAAATAGAGCATCAGTAGCATCTCTAACTGAGCCAATAGGAAGCATCTATCCCTGGATCCCACCCTGCTTCTTAATGTTTATAAAGCCTCTATCCACATGGAATAAAGTGCTAAAGTCATTTTTACCAAGAATTGTCTGAGAATGTCTGCTTCACTGAGCTGTAAACACTTGGGGAAGAGTTTTCTCTTCTGAATCATTCTATCTACCCTCTGAAGTGTGGTTTCTGGTTACACACTGCATCCATTAGGATTAGTTTAAATTGGCGAAAAAGATGACTCAGCTGCTAAAGGCACTTGCCTCCAAGCCTGGTTCATGACCTGAGTTTGATTTGTGAGACCTACATGGTGAAGGAGAGAACTGACTCCTGCATGTAATCTTCTGTCTTCCACAAATATGTACACACACACACACACACACACACACACACACACACACACACACACACAGACACAGACACATACACACACACCTACACACACACCTACACACACACACACACACCCCTACACACACACCCTCACACAGAGGCTCCCCCTCCCCCAGGATGGAAGGAAGGTGAGAGAAATAGTAAGAAATAAAAGGATTATTTCCAATACAAATAGCAAGACCTTTTGTTATAAGGATTTCAAATTCAAATCAGTTTCAGCAAGGCATAGTGACAAGCACCTGTAGTCCCATCTACCTGGGAGGGTGCAGCAGAAGGATTCTGGGAAATATCAGAGAAGATTCCATTTCAAAACAAACAGATAAAATCTCTAAACTCTTAAGTTCAAAAAGTTTAAAATGCAAAGTATTAGAGTTAAAAAAGTTGATCCAGAGAAACTCCTGGAATCATTGGTTTTTTTCTTTGTGCCTCGCTATCTTAAAAAAACAAAACAAAGCTAAACAAACTATATTACTTGTGTATGTGTGTATATGTGTGTGTGTAAATGCCATTGTGTGTGTACTGTGGAAATCAAATGACAACCTGCATGTGATTTGCAGTTCTATCATGTGGCTTCTGAGGATCAAACTCAGGCCATCAGGTTTAGCAACACCTGCCTTTACCTACTATGTCATCTTGCCAACCCTGCTCAACCATTTTTGGTACATGGCTCCTAACTTTTAGGTCACCTTATATATTTAGATGGATATCAGATCTGTACCTGTCCTGCCAACTTTTTAGTCATCTAATAGATGTAAGGGAAAAAATGGTTTCTTTCTTTTTTCTATCTCCATAGTTCTCCACTGCTTTCAAAGTATTTCATAGCAGGGCGTGGTGGCACACGCCTTTAATCCCAGCACTCGGGAGGCAGAGGCAGGCGGATTTCTGAGTTCGAGGCCAGCCTGGTCTACAAAGTGAGTTCCAGGACAGCCAGGGCTATACAGAGAAACCCTGTCTCGAAAAACCAAAAACAAACAAACAAACAAACAAAAAAAACCAAAGTATTTCCTAGGGTCTCTCTCAGTAGTTTTTAATGCATATTTCATTATGGCCAAACCTAGCTGCAAGAGAAGCTGGGCACTGTATCTCTTAACTGAGTGCATCACTTCCATTAGATAGGAATTCTCACAGCTCATTAAATAGAAATGTGAGAATGACTATTTGAAAGAAACTTAGCAGTTTCTTCTATAGTTAGTTAGAACCCCAACACTGAGGTAAATTCTAGGAAGCTGGTAAGTGTGTCATAAACACATAATCACAGGCAGAAGGGAGAGTCCAGGGAAGGTACAGATAAGTCTGATGGCAAAGGTGTGCCTCTTGATTTATGGACAGCAAGAAGGTTTGGGGATCTGAGTTTGTAGATGGACTGGTGTTGGGGTGATGAATCTCCCATTGCTTGTTATCGATAAATTTGATACTGAAGGCACTGAAAGTGACAAACAATAGTCAATAAAAGCAAAAAATGTTCCTCTTACAATGAAGAAACTTAGTTCCTGGAAGTGTATAAAATACCTCTTTAGAAAGTTCCAACAGGGTTCACATGAGCTTTATCTTCAGGAATATGGTCTTACTGGGTGTTTTTTTTTCCCCTAATTATTTCTAAAAAGGAATCTTGGAGCTTGAAACAGGGTGAGAACCTGATCCATTTGTGAGCATGTTAATATGGTAAGAGTGAGGCAGAAGGTCTGTCTCTGTATACTCATATAAATCATCATGTTTCTCTCAGCTTCATTCAGAAAAAGAATGGATTGAATCTAAACTAATTAGATGTCATCTAAGACAGTAATATATAATGAACCAATTTTAGACTGTTAGAAGTAAATCTATTTGTACCTTATGGGCTGAGGCTGTAGCTCACATAGTGGGCATTCATGAAGGCAAGGTTTTAATCACACAATGATAGATAAAATTTATATATGGAAGCAACACATTTCTCTATGCCAAGCTTCCCATCGGTTATAAGAATGTTTTGTCTTCTATAATTCAGCTGTTGAAATATATTTCGTTAATATTCTGGAAAATGAGCATGAAGGTTTGCTCATTCATTTTCTTTTAGTTAGTGTACTGCTTGCCCATGCCTTATTTTCAGGTGTATATCTGTCTCCATAGTGTGGAAGCTGGAAAGATTTCTTCCCAAATGAGGGGCATTGTTTAGACGATGTGGGTCTTAACTCTACCAAATTAATGTACCTGACAAAAGGGAGTTTGGTCAAAGCAAAAAAGTCCGTTGGAAATGACTGTCACGTTGGAGTGACCCAAGAAAATAAAACTGGATAAATGAAAAGAAAAATGCATAAAGTGAATTGTATTGTTCCTTTCACATCAGTCACAGGATGGGTGATTAGGAAAACAAAGGTGATGGAGATGCAACATGGGGATATTATGAAACAAAACAAAGCAACAAAACAAAACAAAACAAAAAACAAAACAAAACCACCATATAGTTGGCATAGACTGTACAGTTCTGAAAACTTGCCAATGCCTTTGGCCTCCTTGGCCACCAGGCATGCATATAGTGTACATACATATATACTGGCAAAACCCCATACACATAAAATAATTAAAAAAATTGAAAATAAATTTTCAAGGAACTGCTAGATACAAATAATTTAGGCTATTGTTTTGGACTGATCTGGGTACTAAACGGCCCAGAATCAAGTGAGATTTTAAGGAAGCTTAAACTTTATTGAGTTTTCTCTATTACAAAATGTGATCAGAAATTGATGTGAAGCAACCATCTTTCCCACTGTTCTGTTTCCTTGTCACCTTGCCAAACCCACTGCTTTGCACTCCCCAGAGATCACCCATGCTATTTTGCAGCACTGAGACTGCCCTCATTCATCAAATACACTTGGAAGCCGATTAAATCTATAGTTCACTGAATTTTTGCATTTTGATAGGATAAAGCAAACAGAATTTTTGCCCTCTTGGGTTTCATGCTGCAGTAGGTGATAATGAACAAGATTATCTAATGAGGCATGTAGAATGCTTATTCAATGCTGGGGTTAATGAATGATGCAAATTGAATGGGAAGAATAGTGTCTGAATGAAGGTGGGAGATGTGTTGCAGTTTTAGACAGAGTGACCCAAAAGGGCTGAGTACTGGCAGGCTTATGTATAAGGTTGTCATATGACTTTTCTTCAAGCCTTATACGTTGTGGATATTCCATGTGTGTATATTTAAATTACATGAGTTTTTCTTTTCTCTTCTTAATGTGTCTTTTGTGACTCTTGTGTTCAGATGCTGAAGCCTGTGAGAAGGACCAGTTACTACTCCCTGAAAGGGTAGCCATGAGGCCTTATCTGCCTCCGTGATGCACAAATGAAGATGACAAGTAGATGGTTGAATATATGAATGTGGAGCTGAGGAGAGAGCTTGGATTCACTCAGTTTTATACATTTAGATAGTGTGTAAAGCCACAACAATGGACAATGTCTCCGTGCCTCAGTGATGAGGATATGAGGAAATCTGTGAAAGGAGGCAGAGACAGGGTGGTCCAAGAAAGAAAAAAATCAGTATGTGATGTTCTTGGAGGGAAGAAACTTTTTCAAGAAAAAAGTGAGTAACTTAGCAATATTTGGAGCAAGACACACCAGAACTTGTTTGCCTGTCACAGAAAAAGGACAACTAGAGATCCGGATACTAAGTACCCAACATCACACACTGGGCATGTAGTAAGTTTGACATTAAAAAGCCTTGTTTGTCTTTAATGCAAGGGAGGAACACAATTAGTCTACTTATTTATGATATTCGTTGTATTTAGAATTCTAGTTGTTTTACTTGAATTTGCTTTGCTAATGAGGGTCTGAAACAAAGAGGCAAAATGGAAAAATATTCATCTTTCTGTCCCTCTCTGCCACAGAGACAGCCTCGTCTTCTCATATAGTGCCAGTCTCCTCTCATAGACATGGTGGTGAAGGTCAGAGTGAACATATTTGGCCATATTGGTAGCCTGGTTACCAGGGCTGCCAGTTCATCTGGAAAAATGGAGACTGTTGCTATGACCCCTTCACTGACATCAACTGCATGGTCTACATGTTCCAGTATGACTCTACCTATGACAAGTTCAATGGTACATTTAAAGCTGAGAATGGGAAGGTTGTCCTTGCTGGAGTATGTGGTTCAGGGCTTCTTACTCCTTGGAGGTCATGTAGGCTATGAGGTTGTCCACCACCATGTTACTATAGCCATATTCATTGTCATACCAGGAATTAAGCTTTACAAAGTTGTCTTTGAGAGCAATACCAGCACCAGCATCAAACATAGAAGAGAAGGAGTCAGTCACTGTTAAAGTTTCAGGAGACAACCTGTTCCTCAGTATAGCCTAGAATAACCCTTTAGTTGGCTCTTGAATGCCTGTTTCATCACCTTCTTGATGTCATGTTACTTAACAGTTTTCTCCAGGAGGCATGTCAAATCCATGATGGACATATTCTGGGTAGGGACATGGAAGCTCAGTGAGCTCCAGTTCAGCTCTGGGGTCTTGCCCACAGCCTTACCAGCATCAGTGGATGCAGGGTTGTATTGCTGCACAGCCCCACAGCCATCATGCCACAGCTCTGTCTCAACTCAGCCCTCAACACTGAGCATCTCCCTCACAGTTTCCGTCCCAGATCCCCAAAATGAGAGGGGTCTATGGAGCCCTGCTTTTTTGAATACCACTAATAAAGTTCACTGCACCTACAAAAAATTTGAAAATGTCCAACTAAAGAATTTTTAAATATGGTTTTAGAAGCCACTGAACACTGATGCAATGAGCAATTACATCTGTTACAGAATGCTTCTGGCTCCTCTTTGGCATTTACATTAATCATTTGTTTCCATGCTCAGAGCATCCTTGAATTCCTTCCTTTCTCTCACAAGGTTTTGTGCATTCTTCTAGTCACTCTAAGACATCCTACAAGTTGGCATTTTGAAGGCAGTATGCACAGATTACTAAAGAAAGAAAACCTGCACATACTTGGCATCTGGTGGTTTCTTATAATCCCATTATATTTAATGAAATATGAATGAATTCCAATTTTAGGGACAGAGACAGGCTAAATCTGCATTGAATGCTAAATGAGTAAAATGAGAGCTGAACTTCCCTTGTATTTTTCATTAGGAAAAATGTTCTGTAAAAGTGTTTGGGATGTAACTTGAGGATCACCAACATGGTAAACATGACGAATGGCAAGACATTGATTGTAACTCTAGCTTGAGGAGCTCATGCCCACACCCGAGTATGTCTTACTTTCATCATTTCTCCCCGGAGGAGGCTGGAATTCCCCTTTGGTAGATCTTTTTTCTCCTTCGTTCTTGGGAAGTACATACCAGGGAGGGTGTATCCTGTTTTATTCATGAATGCCTCTTTTTTTTTTTTTTCCTAACTCTCATGTTTAAGTCTATATAAATGTCTCTTTAGGGTCAATGAGGTGGCGAAACAGGTGGAGCACTTGTCACACAGCCTAATGATCCGAGTTTGATTGCCAGAACCCACAAAAGTGGTAAGGAAAGTGGTGACTCCACAAAAGTTGTCTTCCAATCTCTACATGCACATCATGGTATGTACTACCTGCTTGGTTGGTATAACAATAAATAAAATTCAAAATAAAACAATATAACTGCCCCAAATATGTCTTTAATAAAACCTCCAAATATACTTTAGAAGTGTTGTGCCTAAAATTCTTTTCTTTTTTTTTATTAGTTATTTTCTTCCTTTACATTTCAAATGTTATCTCATTTTCTGGTTTCTCCTGTGAAAACTTCCTATCCCCTCCCCTTGCTCACCAACCCACCCACTCCTGCCTCCTGGCCCTGGCATAGCCTATATTGGGGCATAGAACCTTCACAGGACCAGTGGTATCTCCTCCCATTGACGACCTACTAGGCCATCCACTGCTACATATGCAGCTAGAGCCATGAATCCCACCATGTGTTTTCTTTGATTGGTGGTTTAGTCCCAGGGAGCTCTGAGGTTTCTAGTTAGTTCATATTGTTGCTCCTCCTATGGGGCTGCAAACACCTTCAGCTCCTTGGTTACTTTCTCTAGCTCCTTCATTGGGGACCTTGTGCTCCGTCCAATGAATGGCTGAGAGCATCCACTTCTGTATTTGTCAGGCATTGGCATAGCCTCAGGAGAGATAGCTATATCAGAGTCCTGTCAGCAAAATCTTGCTGGAATCCACAATAGTCTAGGTTTGGTGGTTGTATATGGGATAGATCCCCAGGTAGGGAAGTCTTTGGATGGTCCTATCTTTTGTCTCAGATCTGAACTTTGTCACTGTATATAATAAAATATATTACTAATATATAATATATATATACTAACATATATTGGATATTAGTCCCCTATCTGATTTAGGATTGGTAAAGATCCTCTCCCAATCTGTTGGTACCCTCCCATGGGTATTTTGTTCCCCATTTTAAGAAGGAAAGAAGTATCCACACTTTGGTCTTCCTTCTTCTTGAGTTTCATGTGTTTTGCAAATTGTATCTTGGGTAGTCTAAGTTTCTGGGTTAATATCCACTTATCAGTGAGTGCATATGATGTGTGTTCTTTTGTGATTGGGTTACCTCACTCAGGATGATATCCTCCATGTCAATCCATTGTCTAAGAATTTCATAAATGCATTGTTTTTAATAGCTGAGTAGAACTCCATTGTGTAAATGTACCACATTTTCTGTATCCATTCCTCTGTTGAGGGTCATCTGGGTTCTTTCCAGCTTCTGGCTATTATAAATAAGGCTGCTATGAACATAGTGGAACATGTGTTCTTATTACGAGTTGGAATACCTTCTGAGCATATGCCCAGGAAAGGTATTACTGGATCTTCTGGTAGTACTACGTCCAATTTTCTGAGGAATTGCCAGACTGATTTCCAGACTGGTTGTACCAGCTTGCAATCACACCAAGAATGGAGGAGTATTCCTTTTTCTCCACATCCTCGCCAGCATCTGCTGTCACCCGAATTTTTGATCTTAGCCATTCTGACTGGTGTGAGGTGGAATCTCAGGGTTGTTTTGACTTGCATTTCCCTGATGATTAAGGATATTGATCATTTTTTCAGGTGCTTCTCTTTTTCCCTTACTGCTTTGAATATTATTTCTTTGTTTTGTGCATTTGGGGTTTTGCTTATTATGTGAATGGAATGGGTGGAATTTCTTTTCTGGCCCAAACTATTTGGAGTTCTGTAGACTTCTTGTATTTTCATGGGCATCTCTTTCTTTAGGTTAGGGAAGTTTTCTTGTATAATTTTGTTGAAGATATTTGCTGGCCCTTTAAGTTGAAAATCTTTATTCTTTTTAAAAAATTTTTAATTTTTAAATTTTTTTCCAATTTTTTAATTAGATATTTTCTTAATTTACATTTCAAATGCTATCCCGAAAGTTCCCTCCCCCCTCCCACCACCCTGCTCCCCTGCCCACCCACTCCCACTTCTTGGCCCTGGCATTCCCCTGTATTGGGGCATATAAAGATTGCAGTACCAAGGGGCCTCTCCTCCCAATGATGGCTGACTAGGCCATCTTCTGCTACATATGGAGCTAGATACACGAGTTCTGGGGGTTCTGGTTAGTTCATATTGTTGTTCCTCTTCTAGGGTTGCAGACCCCTTTAGCTCCTGGGGTTCTATCTCTAGCTTCTCCAATGTGGGCCCCGTGCTCTAGCTTATAGATGACTATGAGCATCCTCTTCTGTACGAGACAGCTATATTAAGGTCCCTTCAGTAAACACTTGCTGTCCTATGCAATAGTGTCTGAGTTTAGTGACTGATTATGGGATGGATCCCCCGTGGTGGGGTAGTCTTTGTATGGTCCATCCTTTCATCTTAGCTCTAAACTTTGTCTCTGTAACTCCTTTCATGGGTATTTTGTTTCCTATTCAAAGGAGGAATGAAGTACCCATGCGCTGGTCTTCCTTCTTGATTTTCTTGTGTTTTGCAAATTGTATCTTGGGTATTCTAAGTTTCTGGGCTAATATCCATTTATCAGTGAGGGCATATCCAATGACTTCTTTTGTGATTGGGTTACCTCACCAAGGATTATGTCCTCCAGATACATCCATTTGTCCAAGAATTTCATAAATTCATTTTTTTTAAATAGCAGAATAGTACTCCATTGTGTAAATGTACCACATTTTCTGTATCCATTCCTCTGTTGAGGAACATCTGGGTTCTTTCCAGCTCCTGGCTATTGTAAATAAGGCTGCTATGAACATAGTGGAGCATGTGTCATTTTTACCAGTTGGAACATCTTCTGGGTATATGCCCAGGAGAGGTATTGCTGGATCCTCTGGTAGTACTATGTCCAATTTTCTGAGAAAACGCCAGACTGACTTCCAGAGTGGTTGTACAAGCTTGCAATCCCACCAGCAATGGAGGAGTGTTCCTCTTTCTCCACATCCTTGCCAGCATCTGCTGTCACCTGAATTTTTGATCTTAGCCATTCTGACTGGTTTGAGGTGGAATCTCAGTGTTATTTTGATTTGCATTTCCCTGATGATTAAGGATGTTGAACATTTTTTCAGATGTTTCTCAGCCATTCGGAATTCCTCAGTTGAGAATTCTTTGTTTAGCTCTGTACCGCATTTTTTAATGGGGTTATTCATTTTTCTGGAGTCCAGCTTCTTTAGTTCTTTGTAGATGTTGGATATTAGTCCCCTATCAGATTTAGGATTGGTAAAAATCCTTTCCCAATCTGTTGGTGGCCTTTTTGTCTTGCTGACTGTGTCTTTTGCCTTACAGAAGCTTTGCAATTTTATAAGGGCCCATTTGTCAATTCTTGATCTTACCACACAGGCCATTGCTGTTCTGTTTAGGAATTTTTCCCCTCTGCCCTTATCTTGGAATACCCAAGATACAATTTGCAAAACACAGGAAAATCAAGAATAACAAAGACCAAAGTGTGGATACTTCATTCCTTCTTAGAATAGAGAACTAAACACCCATGAAGGAGTTACAGAGACAAAGATTGGAGCTAAGGCAAAAGGATGGACCCTCCAGAGACTACCCCACCCGGGGATCTATCCCATAATCAGCCACCAAACCCAGACACTATTGCATATGCCAGCAAGATTTTGCTGAAAGGACCCTGATATAATTATCTCAAGTGAGGCTATGCCAGTGCCTGAGAAATACAGAAGGGGATGCTAATAGTCATCTATGGGATGGACCACAGGGCCCCCAATGGAGGAGCTAGAGAAATTACCCAAGGAGCTGAAGGGGTCTACAACCCATTAGGTGGAACAACAATATGAACTAACCAATACCCCCAGATCTCGTGTCCCTAGATGCATATGTAGCAGAAGATGGCCTAGTAGGCCATCATTGGGAAGAGAGGCTCCTTGGTCTTACAAACTTTATATGCCCCAGTACAGGGGAATGCCAGGGCCAAGAAGTGGGAGCCGGCAGATAAGGGAGCAAGGTGGGGGGAGGGTATAGGGAACTTTCAGGATAGCATTTGAAAAATAAATAAAGAAAAATATCTAATAAAAAAAGAGAAAAAAATGAAATCTATCAAGTATTCTATAATACATTTTGTTTAGATTAAAAAAAAAAGGAAAGAAAAGAAAATGGCATCTCATGTGGGTCCTGGTGTCAGACACTACCTCCTAAAATTCTTTTCTGTATGGAAACCACAAATCTAGGTGAGTCCTAATTGAGAATCCCCAAAAGTCTAGGACTGCCCAGGCTGCTGATGGTGATGGTGTGGAGCTGTCTTTGTCCTTTATTGCTGACAACATGACCTATCTTAAGGAAAAAGACATCAAATCAGGAGTATTAGAAACCACAGTGTTAAGGCCTGTGAGGGCAGAACTCCATTCAGCTCAGTGGGCTTCTAATGCCCCTGACTTCCTATTGCATGTTGGGAATGTATGTTTATTGAGTACGGTGGCAATGCCTGAAGGTATACCTACTCCATTGGCTGCAGCAGGGGGGTTGCTTGATCCTAGAAGCTTGAGGCTAGCTGAGGTACGGTCGTAAGATCCCAGCTCAATCACACAAACACATGACTCTACTCACATTGCTTGAGGTGCATTTTTATGATAATGGTATAGCTCGAAAATAAAACATTACTCCTTAATGTACTGCTATACTCCCTTTTTACCTTTTATAGTAAAATTCTTAGGCAGACAATTTTGATATTGAGTTAAGGGAGCTCATGAGGCCTCACCTTCCCTGAAGATATATATGTAAAATTCATGATCGTTGGGGAAAGTTGGCATTTTTTTAAAAATTATGAATGACACTTTATTCAGTCATTTTCTTTACAACTGAAACTCTGGGAATTCAAAATTAACATCCTTGCCTGTGAGCTTCTTGTACACACCAGAAAAAGTTTTGACCTTGTGTTCCACGTTGTTCTGCTGTGATTTTTCTAAGTGAACTTTTATGAGCCGGCTGCCATCCAGTTTCACACGGATCCCTTACCCACAATTTCACTTGGGAAGACTAAGTCCTCAAGGATGGCGTCGTGCACTGCTGTCAGGGTGCGGCTTCTGGGGTACTTTTGCTTATTTTTCATAAGGCTTTTCTGGGTTGGCTTGGGCAGAATCCTCTTCTGAGCAATGAAGATTACATGCTTCCCACTGAACCTTTTCTCCAATTCACGAACTAGCCGGACTTGGATTTTCTGGAAAGATTTAAGCTGAGGAACTGGTACAAAAATTATGATAGCTTTCCGACTACTACCAACTTCAATTTCCTTGGCTGCGGTGATGGTGAGTTCCTGCAGTTGCGCCTAGAGTTCATCTCCAGCTCGATCAGCGCCTGAGAGATGCCAGACTCGAAAACGTCCGGCTTCTTGCCATTGGGCTTCACAATCTTGGTGCTTGAGCTGAACATGGGTTCATCCTTACGTAGTGCCTGGCTTAGAAAGAGGGACAGCTCTTGTGAGAACTGCTCTTATCTGGGTGGCGGAAGGCATTTTCTTAAGTAGGGTAGCCATTGGTAAGTTGCCGATGCCCCTGTTTACAACTTACTCATGCTCCTTTGAGGAAGTCTAATGAATTATTAGAGTTATTACATGATAAAAGACATGAAAGTAGATGGGGACCAGGAGGGATGAGGAAGAGAGGCAGCCAGAGTGGCAGGTGAACAAGAGATGATGACAGGGGGTGGATCTGATCAGACTACATTATATACTTCTATGAAAAGGCAGTGCTGCAACCCATCGGATATAAGTATAGCTAACATATACTAATAAAAATGAAAAAGTTGGAAGAAACATATTTTCAGGCAGGATGTGAAGAGAAGTGAAAGAGAAGACTCGTTGATGGCCATACCTCGCCGTTGACGGCCATACCTCGCCCACAGGCCCTGGTGTTGGGCTACTCATGATTTCCTTCCTGTGCATTGAGAGAGAGCTGCTAATTTTAGATTTGTCTTTATGGTCGCAGTCAGTATTTTTGGCTGCTTAGCTTTGTGGTGTTTTGCTTATCTTTTCCTTTTTCTGTTATACAACTCATCAGGAATCTTCTTACTGCTCAGAGTAAAAATGGCCCATTTAAGATCACATTCCTAACATTTACTAAAGGCAAATCACAAAAACAGACAATAGCCTGTATTTTTTAGTGTAAGGCTGAATGGAATGTTTCTTCAGAGTAATGATGGGAAATCTACACATGCAAGGTGGAGAGTCACTATCTTGAGCTAGGATGATTATGAAATTAGTAAGATGACTAAAAGAGCCCTAACATGAACCATTAATTGGGATTTAATGGTTAATCTTGGCAGTGAGAAAGATACATAGTAACCCTCTGTCCAGCTCTGGTAGCTCTCTAATTTGTCCTAACTGTGGTATTCACAGAAGTTGTACAATCTAGTCATGAATCTGAGTCTAATTACTGTATATTAGCATCATGCTTTTACCTCTGAGAGAGCTATGGTTTATTTTTAATCACCTCTTAAATGTGAAGTCAATAGTGTCTGCCAAGTGGGTAACAGTTGCGTTTAAAGCACAACTCTCTGCAATTGGCATAATTACCTCACACAGAGAGAAGCCACAGCAGGACTCCATAATCTCTGGGTTTATAAAATCTAATTATGTTCAAAATACAATATTTTATTTTCACTGATCTCAGAAAGAGCCCAAACATGAACAAAGCCAGACTAACCACAGAGTAGCTGGAGAGCAGTGAGGTCTTCTCTGCATTCAATCCGCTCCTGCCAGCTGTCTGAGGGAGAAGCCCCCCTTTGCTCAGTCATCATGTCACAGAGAAATGTGGGGATATTCTGGATAAACTTCTGGACTGGCCCACTTGACTATTCAGGTAAAAATCTCTGTTTAGTCCTGCGGTTCAGGCTTCTCTAGGCCAAGCTCAGTCCACAGAGTGGAAGAGAGGTGCCTAGTCTGCTTTTCCATGCTGCTTTAGAAGTAGATGTAACTAAGAGTTGAAGAAAGGGAGGCCCAAACAAGGTCTTCAGTGTGTTCTCAGAAAGAAGTTTGTTTTCCTCACCTTTACACTTTGGAATTTTGCAACTGATTGTGTTTGATAAAGAGGACAAACTGCTAAAGTACATCTCCCAAAACCTCTGCACTATTCCATAGTCATGAGTAATCCCTCTATTTTAAAAAAGGATGATTGAAAATATAAGAAAAGAGGAAGCTGGGAATGTGCTGGGAGTGCAACCTAGGAACCCACACTGCCTGAGAGCCACCCTGGTTACAAAAATTCTACTCTAAAGAAAGTGCATACCCCGACCACACACACACACACACACACACACACACACACACACACACCTAATTTAGGAATTGGTTCCATTGCACTATCTGTGACTATTTTTTGATCCTATGTAAGAAAGAATAATATATTAGGGCAGGAAATGATTTACTTTCCAGCTGTAGCATTGTACAGAGCATGGTACTCCATCAGGTTTCAGCATCTCTTCCCTTACTCTTTCTTAGTGGCATCTTGAAGTCCACTTCACTCCTTTCTCTCTTCTCCTATACCATACCAAATGAGAGGATATTTCCACTGAGAAACAGCAACTTACAACTGTGAGACTCAGCTAATAATCTATATTAAAATAATAAAAGAAGTTAATAATATACTCAAGAGCAAATTGGATTGATGTCATAGTTCATACTTGTTCCCAGAAGGTACAGAAAATACAGCATTCAGGCAAAGACTGGAGGTGATATGGATAGCACCATCAATGGGGAAAGAAGTATGACTTTGGCCACTCAAAGGGCCTTTGCATGCATATTATAGTTCCACTTCTGTGTTTTATGGGATTCCTGAGTATGTGAATGAGTGTGTCTCTATCTTCCATTTATTTGCTTTTTCCTTTTCTGCTGTGTTTGATTTGTCTTACTAAATTTTATTGTGTTATTTACCAAGGTGCTTGTATGTATTCTAAGAAGAGACAGAATGGAGGCAGCTCCAGAGGAGAAGGGAAGTGAGGATGAAAGAGATGAATAGAGGGAGGGAAAATAGTAATCAGATTATATTTGATGAAAAACAAAAAGAGAAAAGAAAAAGGTCCCCTTCCCATGAGCATTCCCCTTTGCTTTCACTCCCAGAGGTGATAAACGCTTTCTGCAAGGCAACAGGACACAAATTGGTGACCTTATTTACCAGTGACAGGCATACTGAGAAGATAATCAAGGAAATAATCCCACTCACAATAGACTGGAAAGCAAACAAACCAACAAACCAAGAAGTAAAAATACCTCAGAAGAAACTTAAATAGAGATGTGACAGCCCTCTGAAAGGAAACTTCAAAAATTGAAGGGAAAAAAAATCAAGGAAGGCACTAGAAGATGAAGAATCTTCACATACTTACAGATCAGATGGATGAATTCATATTGTGAAGATAGCCTTTTTCTACAGAATCAGCAAAATCCAATAAAAAAATCCCAATACTATTCTTTATAAGAATATAAAACAATCTTAAAATTCATATAAAAGCATAAAAGACCCCAGATAGCTAAAGTAATTCTGAGCAAAAAGGGTAATGGAGATATCACTGAACCTGACTTGAAGTTATGCTACAGAGCTATTGTAGTAAAAATAGCATGGTGCTAATACAAAAATAGATATATAGACCAATGGAATAGAATAGAGAAAGGTGACATAAAGTAGCTTCAGTAATGGAAATTTTTTTTTTTATAAAGATGCTAAAATACACTGGATAAAAGGCAGTCTCTTCAACAAAAGGCACTGGGAAAAATCAGATATCCACAGGTTCAAGAACAAAATGAGATCCTTGTCTCTTACCCAGCACAAAAGTGAACTTGGAAAGTATCCAAGCCTTCACTCTGTGGAAGCGGGCAAGCGTGATCAAGCGTGATCAAGCGTGATCAAGCATGGGCAAGCGTGCCACAGGAAAAGGCTTCAGCTTTTATCACGTAGTCGCTCCCTTCCTCTGTCAGGTTTATTCCAAGGTTTGTGTTCCTCCCTCCCTTCTTTCCTTCTTTTCTTCCTTTCTCTTTTCTTCCTTTCTTAATTTCTTCTTCAAGCAGGACTTTTTTTTTTTTTTTAACATAGAGTATCCCAGTTACTCAGCAAAAAGGACTGAAATGGGACCGAACAAAATTAAAAAGAGTCTGTACAGCAAAAGAAATAGCTAATCATGTGAAGAGACAGCTTACAGAATGGGAGAGGAATCTTTGCCAGCTATACTTCTGATAGAGGATTAATATCTAGAATATTAAAAGAAGTAAAATAGCTAAATTACACAAAAAAAATGATCGAAGGACTGGAGAGCTGACTAACTAAACACTGCCTGATCTTTGAGAACCTGTGTTTGATTCCTAGCAGTGACATGGTGACTCACAACCATTTGTAGCTCCAGTCCTAGGGGGATCCAAAGCTGTCTTCTGGCCTCCATGGGCACTATAAGCACATGACATACAGACGTGCATGTGTACAAAATACCTAGACACAAAAATAAATTTAAAAAGCAAACAAACAATATGATTTTAAAAAACAAGCATAGGAAATTAAAGGAAAGTTGTCCAATAAATAAAAATGTTTTTTTTAAAGGGTTCAACATAATTTTATGTCAGAGAAATGCAAATTAGATCTTTGAGATTCCATGCCACCCCAATCAGACTGGCTATTATCGAGAGAACAAATTCTGGTGAGGAAAGGTGAAGTCCTGTGCACTGCTGGTGGAAGTGGGAACCAGTGCTGGCAACAAGGAAGGCAGTGTGGGGATTCCCTAGAACCCAGTGATAGATCTAGCCTATAACCCAGCTAACCTACTCTTAGGTCTATACCCAAAGGACCTGTACCCATTAGAGATACATTGTTTATCGTTCACTGTTACTCTACTCTCACGAAGGAAGAAGTTTCACCCACCTAGATGTCCACCCACTGATAAATGGATAGTGAACATGTGGTACATGTATATGCAGAATGGGATATTATTCAGAAAAGGGAAGTTATGATGTTTGCAGGAAAATGGATGAGATTAGAAAATATTATATATTGTTTTTTATAACTAAATACTTAAACTATGTGTCTGTCTGCATAGGGGTATGTGTGCAGAGTACAGGCACTCAGAGGCTGTCTAATTTCCTGGAGCTTGGGCAATTGTGAACCAAACAACATGCATACTGGGCAAGGAATTCCAATTCTTGTAAGAGTAGTACTCACTATTAACCTTCATCTCCCAAACATTATATGAAATGAAGTAACTCATGCTCAGAAAGACAACACTTCATGCTTTTTCTCCTGTGTGGATCCCTGGCTGTCATATTCTACGTGCATTTGTAGATATGTGTGTGTAGGGAGAGGCCAGTAAACTAGAAAACGGCCCTTGAGAGGGGAAAACAAGGCTTCCAGGGAGAGGGGTGGCAAGGGTAGTAGATCAATTGTGCGACGTAAGCACAAGTGAGAATATGGGGGTGGGAGGGTTTAGCTCAGCACGGGGGCAAGGACATGCCATCGGGAGAGTGTCAACCAAAACTCAGCATAACTGAAAAAGCCACAAGAAACCTGCTACTTTGTAAGCTAATTAAAAAAAGAGTTTTTCCTGTGCTGAGCAGGGATGTGGTGGGAGGAGAACAAAAACTGTTGCACGCTTCACACCACCGGGGCAAGAGGCACGCACTGTGCTGTGGCGGAAGCATGTGTGAAAGAGCAAAGAACTCTCGGCTGCCGTCATTTTAACTGGACAAAATCTTTTTACACATATTAGAGTTATGATTGCAATGACATGACTTAAAAAATGTCTCCCACAATATACCAGATCAGCCAATAAACAAAGATGAATCTGTCTTGTCCTTGTGTCTCAAATCTGATCCACCTCTTTTCCTTACCGTCAGTCTTCCGTTAGAGAGGAATAAGGCAAAGTCATGACAATTTACAAGTCAAGATATTTAACTGCTGCATTTTGTGAGTGGCATAAAACATCCTGTTCAGATGATGAAAAGTACAACAAATACATATATACTTTAGGATGGACAACAGAATTTCCATTAGGTGGTAAGCTTTTTACATTTTACATTTTACCTGGAAAGGAAGCCCTTGGGTCCCACCACTACCATTGTAAAATCTTTTAATCTAAAACAATGAAAGTAGTGGAAGAACAATAAGCAAATATGTTAATGAGCTGCTAGCCTCTGTTCCTGCCGTTACTTGTTCTGTAGTTTGGTTTTAGATCTTACCTACTCAGGAGAATTTTAAGTATTAGATGAAAATTAAACTTGTTTCTGCCTTTGCAAGGAAATATTCATGCTTTGATTTCAAAGACCCATTTTCTACATTTATTTCACTACTATGCATTCTGCACGATTTATCCTTTGTACAAACTGAGCTGTACTGTACAATTTAATGACAGAAGCAGGAAAGAAATAGTCCTGGTGGCACACACCTTTAATCCTAGCACTTGGGAAGAAGAGGCAGGGAAACCAGGAGTTCAGCCATCCTCAAATATATAGTGAGTTAGTCCATTTGGGCTTTGTGACCTCCTGTCTCAGTGGGGATATTAAAATGAGATGAAAACCAACAAATGAGCAAACTAGCAAACAAGCACAGTTTCATTGTTTTTGTTTTGCTTTGTTTTGCCAGTGAGGTAAGTTCTAACCTGGAGTCATGGCAATGTCATTACACTTCTTTTGAGGGAAGTTTTGGCTTGCAGTGGAAAGGTAGCTTCTCACATTGACTTTGATGGCATAGTCTACTTTTGCAAGAGTGAAATCCTACTGAAATGGCTTTCCAAAACATTCTGTGGAAAGTAAGAATTAATAGACGGCAAGTCTTCATTCCCGATTGCCAAACAGGAGACAAATTCATCAGATAGCAGAGTCTGCACTGGGATAGTTTCCCTGGGTGAGTCACTTTGCAAAATCATGCTGTTTTCCTCCTGTCTTGAGTTTTGCATGTCAAGAGAATTGAATTCTCCTTGATTTAAAACGAGGCTCAATTCATCAAGAATTAGTGTTTTGCTTAGTAAAGCCATATTTGAAGCAGAAAACTGGAAGTTGGGATATGTTTTCAATCTGGCAAAGTGGTTATCTGTGGCCTCAAGGGATGTAGGGTCTCTTTCATCTCTGTTAATGAAATGGTTTCCTCCAGGAGGAACATTTGAAACCTGGGGTTTGTATCCAGTGTTGAGATCAGGAATATACACAACAGAAGAACTGGTAGACAATGTTGTTAGAGGACAGTCTCTTGTCTCAAGAAGTCCTGTGAGCCTTTCTTCTTTGTAATCTGTGGGTTTGTGTTCCAGGGGAGAGATTTCACTTATTTCTGTAAGGACAGGATCCACATATAGTGCCTGCTCACTGGCATTATCATTCTCAAATACACCTTTTTCCTAGAGGGGAAAAAAAAACATTACTTCATTTTACAGGCAACCCCCCCACTACCAAAACCCCCAAAATTATTTAAAAGAATTGACTGGATAATTGAGTTGAGGCTGAAACTTTCTTTCCCCAACTTTCATTTCCTTTTCCTTTTATCTGAGTGTTTATCTCCTGGATGATTTCCTCCTTCTGTCTTTTTGTAGGTCTCCCAAAGAGAATTAAGAATAATCCATGTCTTAAGCATATTTCTTGGTTACCCCCACCTTTTGTTTTTTTTTTAAAGTTTTAGATTTTTTATTTGTTTATTTTATTTTATCCTGAGAATCCTTCATTCAAATGATGTGTATCTAGGCTACATTGATTTGTGTGTTGACTAGTTTTATGTCAATTTGACACAAGCTAGAGTTATTTTGGAAGAGGAGTGAGACAATGTAGTCACAGATTGGCCTGTGGGCAAGTCTGTGGTGGATTTTCTTGATGGTGATTGATGTGGGAGAGACTAGATCATTGTAGGCAGTGCGACCCTCAAGCTGGCTGGTAGTCCTGGGTGCTGTAAGAAAGCACACTGAACAAGTCATGGAAAGCAAGCCAGTAAGCAGCACTCATCCATGGCTTCTGCATCAGTTCCTGCCTCAATATCTTGCCCTCCCTTCCCTGGGTGATAGATGGTCAGCTATAAGATGATCTCTTTTATCCCCAAGTTGCTTTTAGTCATAGTGTTTATTTACTGCAATAGACAGCTAACTAAGGCAGTGGGCTCACCCAACTTTAAGCAGAGCTACATAAATAGGCCTGGTCTACCCAAGCTAAAATCAAAATATAATTCAAATATAAAATTGTTAGGATAGGTGGTAGAGTACTTTAATTGACAAACTGATAACCTAGATGTTAATTATATAATCACACTATATAACTTACACAACTGCTATGGTTATGTTCAATTTTATATCTGAAAAAAGGAGCCTTTTTTTCCTCTTTATTAGATATTTTCTTCATTTACATTTCAAGTGTTATCCAGAAATTTCCCCATACTCTCCCCCATCCCCGCCCTACTCCCCCACCCACCTCCTCCCACATAATGGCCCTGGCTTTCCCCTGTACTGGGGCATATAAAGTCTGTATGACCAAGGGGCCTCTCCTCCCAATGATGGCCAACTAGGCCATCTTCTTCCATATATGCAGCTAGAGACATGAGCACAGGGGGAACTAGTTAGTTCATGTTATTCTTCCACCTATAGGGTTGAAGACCCCTTCAGCTCCTTGGGTACTTTCTCTAGCT